>OVBA01000632.1:0-60093 GCA_900406435.1 Lepidium aucheri | reverse complement strand
ATGGGGTTAAATGGGTTTGAGGTTAAATGGGTTGAGTTTTAAATGGGGTGGATATAAATGGGGTGGGTTTACCCATATTAACATCCCTAACAACGACAATGACTATTTGAAAAATTTATGTGATTTATTAGTGGCTGTACAAGAAAATTTTAGTAGTAAATTAAAACCCTTAATTATAACTTTTACGTTAAAGCATAATTAAACCAATAACATCTCCCGAGTGAATTTGTTTAAATTGTGTTAATGAGTTTTGTGAGTGATATTATAGTTTAGATATTGGTAAGATGTAGTAAATATCTCATTTAGCTAATAAAGTTTAAAGACATAATAATACGTTTGAAAGAGTACCAAACATAGGAACATTATTAATGTTAGGTTCATTAATAAAGTTCAATAGATATGTTGCACTATATTCCTTAATTTTCACGAACTTTAGCATGCATACGTTGCGTTGTGATTCCAATTTATATAATTAACTTTCCCTAAAAAGCTAATTATACCTCTTGCACTTTCTAATCGGTCACTTATTTAAAGTATTTTAAGGACCAAAACTAGTTAAGACACTGATTAAGTTGCTGGTTTTAACGTGTCTGATCAAAACAATACAAATTAAAACTTGGTCGCTCTACGTCATACAGATTCGTTTTTCTATGTTACAACTTGGTACTTCAAACCTAAGTTGTCAGCATTTTAATATCAATTATTCTATGATGACAAACTCCACTATCGACTCTTAAGGTTATTTCCATTTCGCAATTTGCGATTTTAATTAGAGATTGATTACCTTAATCTAATAATTGATCCCCACGAATATGATTGTAATTAGCGTCAGAAAACTTGTTTATGTGGTCCCATGCCACGAGCCTAAATTCACCAGTTTTGTACATAACTAGTTGCATGAATTATATAATTCTTGGGGTCAATTTTTATTGTCCCTAGTCCACAATCTTGTTCAAGTAAATTAAAAAGATCTTGTGCCCCTATTGGTTATTATATTTACTACAAAATTAGTATAATATATTTTTAAATTTTGGTAGTGTGGTCCTGAGATCAATTAATCATCAGGATTAAATATAATGTGGTGGGGCAAAGATAATTTAGCAGACTAAAGAAGATAAAGATACTATAAGCTACATGATATTCTCAATTAACCACACTATATTGAGCTTACTGCAACCTACATTTATCTATAGTAAGTAACACTAAAAAACTTTAACACTTATAATTTATTTTTACAACAACCAAATTTACAGCATATATATAGATGAATTCAATAACTGGGCTAAAGGCCTAAGATCAGACTTTGGCCCATTACCTGAAGTTAATAGGTTAGGTATAAACGGACCTAGACACCTTTGTTGGTTTCCAATTTTGATCTCATAGTTAATTCTAAGCCCAAATTCAAATCTGCTATTCAAATTGTTTATTGACCTTTAATTTAGTTTCATAAACCATTTTTTAACATTCATAAACTCGTCTTTTATTTTTCAGAGAGTTTGAATTCAAATTCAGTAATTTGTCTAATTTACATGAAGTTAGTAATCATAAACCCACATACAAAAGATTTCAATTTATTAGATATATGATCATATATCGGTACAAATAAAAGATAATAAAGGGAAAAGAAAGAAAACTAAATTGTCAAATTAAGTCTATCCCGATGTCATTTGAACAAATCACCTACTATAGTATGATATTATTTGAAGTTTGTGGAATTTAAATTGAAATTAATTATAGAATCGCTGAAAAAACATTGAAAAAATAAATTTATTGACAAAAACAAATTGAAAAAAGGAGAAGAAAAATGAGCCATATTTTAAGACATCTAAATGAGCCTTATTCTCATGATTAAAGATTGAATCAAATTAGGCCCAAACACAATTAAAAGCATTGAGCTTTCTTTTCTTGTTTCTTGACGTTTGATCAGAAGATATGTAGAGATAGATATGAATATATGAGAAGCGCGAGAAATTGAGATCAATTCACCGATTCTCATGATGAATTATTCACTCAAGGTTTCATTTCACTTATCTTCTTCGNATTTCCCTTATCTTCTTCGTTTTTTCTTGTTCTCTTTTTTTTTTTTTTTAGGCTTCTTTGTAATTTTTTTTTTCTTTTGTCAAAACCATAAATTCATTCACCCAATCAAAAGTTCTGATTACAAAGCAATCAATGCTGACTTAGCGATATTATCAACGATCATATTGTTTTATCTAGGGACATAGCTGAAACAAATTGAAATAAGACGAGGGAGAAGGGAGGAGATATCTTTCGATATTCCATGGATCTTCGATGGAAACGAGCTAGAGTTGAGAGTTCAAATTAGAGATAGAGAGTCCGATTTGACAGAGAGCAACGTGAATCCATATTTGAGAGCGTCTTCAAGAGCTTCACACAGAGCAAGGGATTCAGCCATGAGGGTGGAGCTCACAAATTTGGTGGAGGCGGAATTCGTGATCGATTTTTGATCCTTAGTGACAAACCGCCAATCCAGCCCTGCTTTGTTCTTCTTTATGTCGAAAGATGCATCCGTGTAACAGTGAGTTCCAGATCTAACTTGTGACAGTGGAACCTGTTGGGGAATCTTCAATTTTGGTACTTCTAACTGAACAGCTTTCCATTCCTTAGCATCTAAAACAAATTTGTTGACTACGTCTTTCTCATTCCAGCTATTTTTTTTTAAAAGCAGGTTGTTGCGGGGCTTCAAGAGATTCCACGAGATCCACCCTGCAATCATCGAATCAACAAGGCCTACATGTGGTAAGCAATGAACTTGACTTAGACCCTTCCACACAGGAAGGAAATTAGCATCCACTTGAGGCTCCTGCCAGTTATGTAAAGGTGCCATGTTCCACGCATTCTGGGCGAATCAATAGTGTACTAACAGGTGGGAGATCGTTTCATCTTCTCCACATCAAGTGCATGTTGAGCTACTATTTTGTTTTCTTCTCGCTAATCTCTCGTTAGTTGGAAGTGTTCCTCATAGAGCTTTCTACACAAAGAGTGATATTTTTGGAGGGAGCTTTAAATTCCACACTTTTTTGTGCCAATTAATATCTAAGAGTGGATCTTGATGGTTTGGACAAAGTTCCGCTAGTGCCGCTGCATAACCTGAGCGAGTTGTATAGGTACCTGTGGTTTCTTTCAGCCAAATTCTTATATCTGAGCCTCCTTTTGCTGCTTCTTTGATGAACCTCACTTTAGTAGCGACATTTGGAATAGTTTGGTTGATCTTTTCAATATCCTAATCATGTGTAGTAGGTAGCAGTATGTCTGCAACTTTGAGCGAAACGTGACGTTGAAGAGGAGGTCCAATAGGTGCTACTTGTGAGGACGTTGAAAGCCAGTTTTCACTTCACACGTTGACCAATTTTCAATTGCCAATAGCCCAACCTAGATTCTTTGCTAGCAGGTCTTTGTCTCTGAGTATTCCTCTCCATCCATGTAAAATACTTCCTTTCTTTGTACAATGCAAAAAATATAATTCCTTATAGTATTTGGAAAGTAGGACCTGAGCCATAAGGGAATTGTGATTCTTAATTAGTCTCCAACTCAATTTAGTAAGTAACGCTATGTTAAAGCTACTAATATTTTGAAATCCCAGTCCTTCATTATATTTTTGGTTTTGTCAGGTTACTCCAAGATGTCCATGCCATTTTCCTTGAACCACGATTAATATCCCACCAAAATCTGAACATAGCTAATTGGATTTGGTTGCAGAGAGATGAATGCATGAGGAAGCACGACATTGCGTAGGATGGGATCGCTATCAGTACACTCTTCATCATCGTGAGCTTGTCAGCTTGTGACATAAATTTGTTGGCCCAGTTTGCACTTCTCAGCTTGATTCAATTAGCAATTGAGGTAAACAGGTCTCACTTTCTTCATCTAAAACTCTCTGGCAATCCTAGGTTTTACCTATTCCTCCTCCTGCAAAATCATAAGGTCTTGCTTAAGTGTATCCTTGGCAGATTGAGGTGTTTTATGTGAGAATGTTATTGTAGATTTGAGCTTGTTGATGGATTGTCAGAAGCATCAGCATACTTTCTAAGTATATCCATTAGAGTTGAGATACTTTGCTTATTGCCTTTGCAAAGAAACATGGTATCGTCGGCAAAGAGTAAATGATTCACCTTCGGTCCCTCTTTTGTCACTCTTATTCCTTGTACAATTTATTTTTCTTGTGCTTTGTGGCAACGACTAGAGAGATATATGGGGAAAGTGGGTAACCTTGACGAATACCACGTTAAAGAATTAATTTTCCCATTGGCGTATCGTTAATAAAGAAGGATTAAGAGACTGATTTGATACATCCCATAATTCTGCCTGTCCATATGGGATGAAAATCCAGCCGTGTAAGTACCTTTTCTATAAAGCTCCACTCTAAGCAGACATACACTTTACTCATGTTTGTTTTGACAGCAACTGAGCAGTATTTCTGTGCCTTTAAATTCTTGAGGAAGTGTAGGATTTCATGTGTGATGAGGACATTGTCGACGATAGATCTTCCTGCCACAAAGGCTGATTGGGGCTCGAATATCACCTTACGTAAGACATGTTTCATTCTTCTTGATAAGATCTTGGAAATTATTTTGTACAACACATTACACAATGCTATGGGTCTGAAATCTGATACTTGTTTTGGACTCCGAATCTTTGGGATTAGCCTCACATATGTTAGGTTTGTGTGAACAGGCAATGTGCTGGTTTAGAAAAAGAGTCGAATTTCCTTAAATATCGCATGACCTAAAAGCTGCCAGTTGGATTGGAAGAATGATGCACAAAAGTTCTCTGGCCCATGTGCTTTGTCGTCACTGATTGAAGAGAGGGCTTGCTTTATTTCAAGATCTGAAGGTATGTTAATTAGTAGCTGATTATCCTCTTCACTAACCTTAGATTCCAATGCTTCATCAACTATCTGTGTGTTCTGGTTAGAGATAGATGAGAACAAGATTTGAAAATAGTCTGATATAGTTTTAGAGATTTGTTCATCATTGAACACTGATATACCTTCAACTGTCTACAGGGTTGTCAGTTTGTTTCGAGTCTTTCTACTATTTGTAACTGAGTGGAAATATTTGGTGTTTTTATCACCTAAACTCAGCCATAGGACCCGACTTCTTTGCTTCCAGAAAGACTTTTCCGCCTCATGTGCTTTCTTAAGCATGCCATTTATCTTTTTGATTCTTATATCATCCCTTACTGTGGTGGTCATGGCCTCTTGCAAATCCTATTTGTATTATTCAATTAGGAGTTTGCTGTTTCTCTTTTTTTCTTTGCTCCACTCAATTATTGAACATCTGAACTTGTATAGTCTTTGAGGTATTGAGGAATTGCCCGTGAGCCATTCTTTCTTTATTAGTGGTTGTAGTTCTTCGTTATTGATCAGTCTTTTATTTAATCTGAACACACCTTTTTTTTGACCAGGTTCCAAGCAAATAAGAATAGGCTTGTGATCGGATGCTTCGAACCATTAATATTCACAGTGTGCAGTGGGAAATAGCTCATTCCAGGCTGGGTTAGCTAGAGCTCTATCAAGTCTGCATATAACCACGTGTGCCTGTCGGACTCCACGTTAATACATGAAGTTCCCTGTGTGTTGAACATCGAAAATGTCATAAGCAGTTAGGAAGGTCCTGAAATCTGTAAAGGAACTTTTGGTTTTTAAACTCCTCCTTGCTTCTCTAGGTCACATGTGATGTCGTTAGAATCTCCAGCGAGAAGCCAAGGAGAGTCACAAATCTCATTAATTTTTGACAGATGGTTCTCGATAGATTTCCTCTTCTTCTTATCTGTATCGCCATATATGAAGGAAGCATGAAAGGTTTGGCCCTCATATAAGATTCTGGTGTCAATTAGATTTCTTGATTCTACAGTTTGTGAGATGTTACACTCGTTTTCCCATAGGAGAAGCAAACCACCGCTCCATGCCCTTGGGGATTGATGATTTTATGGTTTAAGTAACTTAGGGAATGTGTATTGTTAAGCACAAAGGTATCCATATTCTTAGTCTCCATGAGGAAAATCATGTCTGAGGATAGCTTCTTATGCATATCCTTTAGACATCAAACTGTCAAGGGGTTTCCCAAACCTTGACAATTCGAGCTCATAATCTTTAAGGAACATAATTGGGGAGACATTGAAGATCCACCCTTCTTTTGATTAACGCAGGGGTAAGCTGAATGGTAGGAGATGTGTTTAAATAATCCCTTGACACTAGATGATTAAGAGTACTTTGTCGTGATGCAGTAGTCAGTAGGGGAGAGGTTCTAACTAGCAATGTTCCTTCAACATCTAGCATCAATTTTCTCCTTGGAGGAGTTCTTATGGATAGCATTTTCCTCTTCTTAGAGCTTGTTCCCATCAGCAGGATCAATCTCTTTGTAATTTTCTCTTTATTTGTAATTTCTCAGATTTCTTCCTCATGATATTTCTCTTTGGTATTTGCAGGTTAACAAAATTTTCTTCAATAGGAGATCTTAATATTTGTGTGATTGGATATGATATTCCCTTTCATCTGCTCCTGAGCTCAACCTTTAGGACATTGACAATATCTCATCCTGTGATTGACCACTCTTTTTTTTCCAGGAATATGTCCAATCTTTGAAGTATTGGAATTTGCTCTGTTAGATTTGGCTGTGTAGAATTGCCTTGCTGATTATTCTTAGTGTCCGAGGTTATTGTTTCATGTAGGAGAGTTGTTTTTGCCATCTGAGTTGCATTTCACTCTAAAGAACCAGAGGCTTCTGCCTGTCTGACTCTTTCCTTTCTCACTGCGCTTTCACTAGGGTCAGCGCATGTGGAATATTGAACCATGGAGTCTTGTATTTCACTCCTAGCATGATCCAGAGCCTCTCTTGGGATGTCGTCATCTCGTAAAATCAATGTGGGGTTTGATGTGGTTGGTTAAATTCTGTTCAGAACAGATCATGAGGTTTCTCCTTTATCGTAGTCTAGAGATTTGTTTCTATTTTGTGGCTTCTGGACCTCGCGCCACATGGTTTGTGGAGCTTTTTAGATTGTGCGGAAAGTGTTATGCTAAGATTAGGGTGCAACAGCAGCACTACGATGGACCAGTTGGATTGGCCTATTAGATAGAGTATAGGATTCTGAGACCTTATCTTCCCTTCTTCTTGACTGGTAGGATCTTGAATCAATATTAAGTTCATTCTATTTTCTGATAAATTCAGTGGATGTTCTATGGAAAGCTGGGTTTTGAGATGTGTATGGAGTATGTCAAGTGTTATTGCTACTACAGAGAGTTAGCGATAAGCCTCTATGTACTGTTTTTGCTGCGTCATCTCTTCTAGATCTAACATTTGATGGGCATTCTCTCACATCATGATCCAGTTTGTAGCAAATGAAACAATGCTTTCCTAATTTCTCATGGACCAAGTGTACGGTAACTGTTTCACTACTTGCGAATTCTAAAGTAGACACCATTGTTAAAGGCTTTATGAGCACTTGCATCCGACCCTCCGAGATAGTGAATTAGCCTTTAATATATATGCCTATGTCATTCCCAATACTTTTAAGAACTGCCGCTGACTAGAGATGTAGTGGTAGGCCTTGGACCTTAATCCAAAACAATATTTGAGATGGAAAGGAGCTGTCTTTTGTAGGTTTCCATTCTTCTAGGATTAGCATCCACATACCAAAATGGTAGGGCCTATCTGCTAGGACTTGCTCGGAATCATCTTTATTGGTGAACTTGAAATGGAATTTTCCCTTGCCTAGATCTGTACTTATCGGCTTTTCCTTTGTTCTCTAGTATTCAGTGAGAAAAAGTAGCAGCAAAGCTATTCTCTGGTGTTTTGCATTAGTTATTCTGCCCACTAGAGTGAGTTTATGTTCTTGAGTGAGCGTGGAGTCATCGAAGCATGGGATCTTCACGTGAGAAATTATGGGCTTCTCATTATCATGGGCAATAATTTTCCCTTTTTGAAATGCTGAGAACCGATGGGCTATAGCTTCTGACTAACACAACGGTCGACTTGTTAGTTCTTATCTATTCGAGTAAAAGAGGGGTAAAAAACCTCCACCAAAATAGTGAGAGAGGAAATGAGGGCTTCACTAAAAAGTGAGAGTTAAAAGGTTACTTTGCCAAACAGTGTGAGAGATAGACAGAACTTCACCAGAACAAAGGTAAGAAAGAGGAGTATGCTTCATCACAAGGGTAAGAAAGGCATTGAAACACAACAAAACATTAGGGAGAGCTTCAGACACCGTGAGACAGAAATCATCCAAAAGTGATATAAGGCATTCATAGGGGCCAAGGCATGCTGTCAGAAGGGCAAGAGATGGTAAAGCTTATCGGAAAACCTCTAGATCTGCAAGGTTTCCTTAAAGGGGACACAAACCAGGTGGTTGGTGGAGGTGGTTTTGGGACTTTTTGAAAGAGGAAGCCAGAAAAGGAAATAAACCCTTTAATTAAACTTTCTCAAATAATGGGACGAGAGAAAAGCTTTTTGTTAGACTACCTATATTGTTTAGTTGTTTTTTATGTTCTTTGTTCTATCTTGGGAATTTGACCTCGTTCCTTGAAGACACAAGATCCGAGTGCAGAGAGAAAACTAAGATTCATCTTGGTAAGATTTTGTATAGTGAAGTAGTATCCTCTACGACTCCACAACTTTCTTCTGGTACATCCTTTGGTAGTGGTGTTTTTCCTTTTTCTACTCATGAGCTCCAAAAATCATGAGAATAATAACTCCCTTAAAGCTTCATAGATGTTAATGATAGATCTTTCAAGATTTTAACCTCTCACCAGACAAAATTACCGCCACTGGTCTTAAAAATTGCTTTTCTTTTTTCAAGAAATCAGTCTTGATTATGTTCTCAATGGAGACTCATCATCATCTATTGGAGTGGATCCTCTAATTAAACTAGTGATTCTCAGTCAAGTAAAATAAAGTGTGTTGGGAAGTTTGAAGACCACAGTCAAACCTACGCAGGTCACATAATTCTGAGGAAGTATTCGATAATTACGTTGATTTTGAGTTAGCAACAGAGATTTGGGTCAAATTTAAGAAAGGTATGGAACAGAGGATGAAGGAAAGAACAATGCATCACTTGTCGCTGGACATCCTTTATGATGAAAGATAATGCCCCAGTTCTTGATCAGCTTCATGACTACAAAACACTAGTCTCAAGAATTCGAGCTAAGGCAATGTGAATTGATGATTATCTAGTTGCGTTTGTTCTTAGAATATACTGCCTTTTTACTGGAATAACTATCAATCAAAGCTCAAACATGAAAAAAGAAGATGACATTAGACAAACTCATTGCGGTATAATGATTGAAGATGCCAACAAAACATTTCTAGGAAGTCATATTTGTAATTCAAGAGTTTTGATGAGTAAGCCTATAGAAATGTCTTTCTAGGAAAGGCTAGGGCACTCAAAGTCTTGGGTATTGGTGATGTGGAGTTGAAACAATCTTAAGGGAGAATTCCGACTCTTACTAGAACTCTTTTTTTCCTGCCAAATTAGGTCTTCCAAATGTGTTTTGAGGGGAAGCGATTTTGTGAGCATGCTATATTTTAAATAAGTTACCTCATAAAAGTTTGACTAAGACACCCTATGAATCATGGCATGGTTATCGACCAAATTTATCTTTTATAAAAGTTTGAGTCTATCTTGTAAAAGTTTGTTTACCTAGCTTTTAAAGAACAAATATTGGAGTGAAAACTATAGATGTTGTATTCATCGATTATGCTAGTAATAGTGTAGCTAATCACTACTTAACATTCAATTAGGCATCAATGATATTTGATCATTTCATGGGTCTCATGAAAAGATTTCACTCTGCAAAAAAGATGATTCATTCGGATCAACATGAAAACCCAACTAAAAAATTGGATTTATGTCCAACGGATCACACCAACCAAGAAAACGTTTTTTGTTTTGGTGCCTGCCCGGTGCTGGAAAGTCAAAAGGAGATGTGTTATAAGGTTTGAATGGAAGCCCTGCTCCTATAATCATATGATGAATGTTTTAGAGGATCTGCAGGTCGTGAAGGGAAGAGAGTGAAAGAAGATCCATCCTAATAATCCTCATATGTTGTGAGAGTTTGGGCCATTAGGAGAGGAAAAGACCCAGTCCACTTATCAAATGGATCCGGATTACCTACTTTCGAGAGATATAAAGTCACCTTCGCCTAGAATTGAGAAATTCTATGGCTCAAATCTTTAGTATTTTTTTGAAGAGGTTTTTCTATTTCTTAATACAGAAAAAATTTGAGTCTAACAACACTCTTTGTAAATGTACAATTGAATCTATGGATTTTGAGTTTAGAAGAAGTAAACAATCTAGGATAGCTTCAGATTTTGGTCTTGACTTTATTCAAGTTTCATTGTTGAACATAATGAGTTAAGTGAATAATTTGTTTTGACTTTTTGATTGAGGAAGACCATGGATCTTTTTCAGAAGTAATGAGTTCAATTGATGCAATGTTTTGGAAAGAGGCTGCTAATAATAATTTTTTGATTCTATTATATTTAAACATACTTGAGAGCTTGTTAATATTCCTAGGTGTGTAAAACAATGAAATACAAATAGGTTCTAAAGAAGAAACTCAAATCTTATGGATCCATTGACAAGGATCCAATCAAACGCATGGAGTTGAGGTCTTGGACACATATGCTCTTGTGATTAAAATAACATCAATCAGGTTGTTTCTTTCTATTGTTTCATCTCATAGTTTAGTTGCACATCAATTGGATGTGAAAACAACTTTTTGAATGAAGATCTAGTAGAAAAAATATTTATGTTGCAACGTGAAGGTTTTATTGTAGAAGGTGAGAAAATAAAATTTGTAAACTAAAGAAATCTTTATATGGTCTTAAGCAGTTTTCAAAATAGCGGTTTGAATAGTTCAGTTCTAATTTTGTTAGAGAATGGTTTCACTTCTAATAATGGTGACCCTTGTCTATTTAGCAAAGGGAATGAGTCTGAATATGTAACCATATGTTTATATTGTAGATTATATAATTATTTTAGGAACCTCGTTAGGCATATTTTATGATACTAATTTTAGTATGAAGGATTTAGAGGAAGTTAATGGGATCCTAGGAATAAAAGTAACAAAGTGTGAAAGTGGTTACTCTTTGTTATACTCTCACTACACTGAAAAAAACCTGAGGAAGTTTGGTTATTCGGATAAAGTGATTGCTAAAACACCTTATAATCCTTTGTTCATATATGTAGAAATTGACGTGAAAGTGTAAGACAAGCTCATTATGCTAAAGTTTTAGGTAGTGCTATGTACTTGATGACTTGTACAAAACCTGATATTGCTTATGATTGACCTACTTATGATGTTAATAGACTTAGCTGTTACACTCAAAATCCAAGTGCATAGTATTGGGTGTTATTGACAGATTAATGAGATATCTGAAAAGAACTATGAATTGGAGATTATCTTGCAATCAATCTTCATGTGTATTTGAGGCTTTTTATGATGCAAATTAGGTACCTAATAATGATGAAATCAATTCAACTAGTGGTTTTGTTTTCATGTTAGGAGGAGGAGCAATAACATAAAAAATCTTGCAAACAAACATGTATAGCTTGTTCTACCGTGGAAGCTGAACTCATAGCATTTCAATTTGGAAGTCAAGAAGCATAGTGGCTCAGAAGTGTGTTTGTAGATCTTCCCATGTTTCATAAACATTGTTCATCTACTTCTATGAGATGTCATTCACAAGCACCATTTATTGTTGCAATGTATAACTATACAATGGGAAAATAAGACACATTCGGATGAGATATGAAGTGGTAAGAGGGTTGATAAAAGATGGATTCTTATCACTTGAGTATGTTAGATCTGGTAAAAACATAGTAGATCCATTAACTAAAACTCTGTGTGGATGTATGGTCCTAGAAATTACAAGAGAAATGGGACTGAGATGGCTTAAAGGAAGTGATATCCGGGATCCTTAAGAAGTGATTTAGTCAAATAAAACACTGGTTTAAGAGGTCAAACAAAGGAAGGAACTGATCTTGGTTGAGTCACAAGTTGAATAGACTGAAAGTCTTATTCATATAGATTCATGAAAATCATGAACGATATATCGTCAAGTAAAAGTCTGTGTAAGATTCAGAAAATATTGAACTTATAGAATAGAACTTGGATAAATGATTCTTGTATGATACATAGTAAATGTACGTAATATTCAAGGTAGAATGAACATGTTGTAAATTCAATAACATACAAGCTTATATGAACTCGTTTCTTGGGTACATAAGATCCGAGTGCAGAAAGTGTAAATGAAAATTTGCTAACAACAGAAAAATCAAACTAAGAATTACGTTTTATTAGAGTTTTTCTTATCTACAAAAGACAAACTTCTGTTGGAATAAATCTACTCTAGAAACCAACCTAAAACAACTTCTTAAAACTACCATAATGCAATCGACTAGCTCTCTAAAACTTAATCACTAAGTTCTTAGAGCCTAGGTTTACAATTGAGATCCCATATATAGACTGAAGGCTCGACTCGATTTGTTCCTACCTCTACTTGAGCAAATTCAAATCTTCTCAAAATAATAAAATCTTCTCTTGATAATCCATATCTTTGGTTTAAATCTTTTCTTGATAAGATCTTCTTTTGAATCTCTTAACCACTTCATAAGGCATCATCTCCACGTTACATATGCTCGTCACGTGATCTTCATTAGCCCAGGTCGTTGTGACTTGCACATGATTCCTTGATCTTCTACAAGCAACTTCAATCTCCCCTTTTTTGACTTGAAGTGATAACTAAGCTTAAGTAACTACGAAAGATAACGCTAATAGACAGACTAGATCATGAACTTGTTAGCTATCAATAGACTGTTAGAAACAGAAATGTGATTCCAAAAACAGTTACTTGATTAATCATAGGAAACCAAAAAGAAATAATTTAGAAAAAATTTGTTATTAAGTTTTCCCGAAAATTAAAACCATCAAGCATCAAATTGTAAAAAATGCCACAAGTCGGCAAAAACAGAGCAAAAACAATACTCTCCCCCTCAAATGGTCATTCCCCCTCAAATGGTCACTCCCCCTTAGTCAAATAACTCTTCAATTTGAGTGTCCTCAGGTTCCTGTTCATTAGAGTCCTGGTCTCCCCTTAGCTTAGCAGCACATCAAGTTAAAAAAAAAACTTAATGTTACACAAATAAAAGAATACTTACCTTTGGCTAGCGCTTCCTTGCAGAGATGCACGACCTCAGTACCAAAGACCAGAAGGGTTTCCAGCAGCTCCTAGTGAGTATAAGACTCCTTTGATGTAACCTTTGCCTTGCCTTTTTGTTTGTTGACCACAGATCTTCGAGTTATAGCTGGAGGAGCATCAATTTGAGCCTCGTGCTGACTGGCTAGATGACGAGTAAGCAAAGACGGATATGGAAGAAACAACTTTGATTTTGTCGTCTTTGTTGAAGCAGCAACATGTTTAATTTGAATAAAAATCACCATTCTCAGATTGAAAGTAATATGTTTCCCAATCTTATAGACGAGCTGCATCCTTGTCGCACTCACATATCCATCAACGGAAGTTGGAAACCAGTTAGTTCAGCAGATTTTGTAGAGCTGACTATATAGTGGCTAAAGATGATGTTTTTAACCTGTGATAACCTCTTTAGAGAGCCTCCAGTCACAAGCATTGCAATATCCTCATAGATGACTCCTTCAAGCTTCAGTGGATTAAAGTGATAATCAACATTAGGTGATCCTAGCAGAGCATTGATCTTTGAGGCAGAGAGTGTGTAATTGAAGCCTCTTAAGAACACAAACCAACTATCACTATCTTGTTCCTTATGTGGCATATTTGCCCAGATTTTCCACNCCCCCCCCCCCCCCCCCCCCAATTTAGAACAAACTCACCAAATCCGACTTGTGTTCCTTAAACTCATAAGTATGTTCCACATTAAAATGGTCACTTTGAGAAGAATAGAGTTGATACCTATGGAAAATGTCTTTAGAGGAAAATATTTTAGAATCAACTTCCGATGAAGACATTCTTGACCTCTGTCTTGTTGTTTTTGATTTTATCATGCGTCAAGTTTTGGACTAGGATTGGCTTCTTGTTTCATTACCCTCTTTCAGAGACCAGATCTTCGACATGATTAATTTAGAGCTTATGTATCAGTAAAGCCTGTTATCTCCACTTCATCATCATTCTTCAAATTTGTAGCCTTTTGAGCAGTAGAAGAAAAGATTGAGTCACCAATTTGATACTCAGAGCAGAGGTTTTTTGCTAGATTTTCTTCTTTATCGTTTAAAAAACGCAAGAATGGTGATTTAGGCGGTTCCAATGTCTCATTTGGTTGTGAAAAGTCTCCATTGGTAGTTGAATGGCCTTTTGTTGCATTGAGATATCATCGATGATCAGAGAATTAAATGATTGAGGCTGCGATTCTTTATACACCTCAGAATCCATTGATTCAATTGGAACTATGTCAAAAGGTGAAGAGACATTCGACTGAATTGAAGCATTTTTTGCAAGGTGATCAAAAGGTTTAAATGCTGCTACTTTTGACGGCGGTGTGTCAGGTGCTTGCGAAAAGGCTTCGAAAGGTTCAGACGCTGGTTCTTGATCTGGTGTTGCATCTGTAGTTGAAGAGTCTCCAGATTTCCATGGCAGTCTTAGAACCATAAGAGTATAACGAATAATCGCACTCTCAGGATTGTTTAAATACACTATCAATGTTGTCGGATCAAATCCTTGCTAAGAATTCTTCATTGTCAGACTTCTGAGATTTCTCAAAACCCTATCTTTGCGAAGAGAGTAGAGAAGATATATGATTTGACGTTTCAAGTTCCCTTGATAGAAAGAAAATCCCGCTTTATATATCTTCTCTGAATGGACCTGCACAAAATATAAGCCCACAATCCTTTGCATAATTCTTTCGAATTGACCCATTAGCTCTTTAACAAGTAAATCAGTCAAATAAACACAATAATCTTGTTACGATGCAATCAAGATACCAAGATTCTAAAAATAAAGTGCACTTGTGAGCTAGTGACCCAGATTGAACTTAAATTTGTGAAAACTTTGACAAAAAATAAAATTTATTAAATTAAAAAAATTCAATATTCTTAAGTTATCACATACTTTTGCCAGGTTGACCATTCACAAGAAACTCAAGTCTATAACTACCAAACAAATTTCCTACTCTTTGATACGAACGATCAGGATCAAGATATGATGGCTAGACTTTCACACTAGCATGCCTTTATCGCAAGTAATTTTCAATGACTTGAGAATATCAATGAATCATGTAGCTGATATTTTCTTTGGAGAGGATTTCATTTGAATGCAAAGCAATCTATTCTCAACTTAAATGATGTAAATATTCGACCTAATCATGTGACTGTAACAATATCACTAGTCCGGTACAATCAGCTTGTTGACTGTCGATGTTACCCTCTTGATCATTTGTTTTGGCAAGTCATATAGGTACGATACTCCATCATTTGCATGAATCAAAGATATCACTTGAATTCTCAACCAATGATTAAGATATTTTCATTCATTTGTGAAAATATATTTACTCTCCTCAGCTCTTTAACTTCCTTCTCCTTTTATTTAACAAACCAATTCAGAGATCAACTTGTGATGGCATGATAGACAGCTATTTTTCACTTGATCAATCAACCCTGATATATGTCTGCCTTTTTCAGGTGTCTACTATCTTTTTCCAGAATCAAGTTGCTGCTTCAAATCAACTCAACACACACCTTAGATAAAGATTATCATTCAAAAATTCCAATCAAAGTTCATAATTGAGCAAAACGATTAAAAAACAATGGTTTAGTAAATAAATCAGCCAGTTGATACTCACTGTTCACATGATTTACCAGTTTATCCTCAACAAGTTCACAAATAAAATGATGACGTGTATCAATATGCTTAGTTCATGAATGCTGAACATGATTCTTTGCAATACATATAGCTCTTTGATTATCACAATAAATAAGCAAAGATTCAAAGATCATACCATAATTAGCAGAAATCTGTTTCAACCATAGAAGCTGAGTTTAACAGCTTCCCAATGTAATATATTATACTTCTGATGTTGAAAAGAAACTTAAGTCTGTTTTTTGTGAACCAGGCGATCAGATAGTTTCCCATGAAGAAATATCCTCCACTTGTACTTTTCCGATCATTGATACTTCTTGCCCAATCTACATCAAAGTACCATGTCAAACTTGTGGTGGTATCCTTAGTGTAGAAAAGCCCAAGGTGATGTGTTCCTCCTACATATTTAAGAATTCCTTTTGCTGCTGTGAGGTGACTTTCCTTTGGATTTGTTTGAAATCTTGCACATAATCATACTGAGAAATAGAGATCCGGCCGGCTTGCTGTCAAATACAGTTTTCCTCCAATCCGACTTCTGTAGAACGTAGCATTAACAAATTTTCCTGATTTATCTTCTAGGAGCTTTTCATTTGACCTCATGGGTGTCTTTGCTGCCTTGTTTTTCTCCATCCCAAACTTTTGAATCAAATTCTTTGCATATGTATTTTGATTCACAAAGATCCCATCAGGCGTCTGTTTTACTTGCAATCCCAAAAAATAAGTGAGTTCACCATTCATACTCATCTCAAATTTTTGAGTCATGATTTCAACATATCAACCATCGTCTGATTTGTAGATCCGAACACTATGTCATCAATATAGATCTGCACAATTATGATTCCTTACATAGTGTTGAGAGTAAATATAGTCTTGTCTAGACTATCCTGTGTGTATTTTTTCTCAATTGGAAATGAGGCGAGACGATCATACCAAGCTTTTGGCGCCTATTTGAGTGTGTACAGAGCCTTGATGAGTTTTAAAACATGATCTGGATGCTTTGGATCTTCGAACCCTTTTTGTTGTTCAACATAGACCTCTTCCTCAAGGTAACCATTAAGAAAAGCACTCTTAACATCCATCTGATTCAGTTTAAGCCCCATCTTGCAAGCCATTCCAAATAGAAATCTGTTAGATTCTAAACGGGCTACTGGTGCAAAAATCTCTTCAAAATCGACTCCCTCAACGTGTGAGTAGCCTTGAGCTACCATCCGAGACTTGTTTCTCACAAAATTCCCATCTTTGTCAATCTTATTCTTGAAAATCTATTTTGTGCAAACTACATTGACATTTTTAGGAAGAGGAACAAGAACCCACACTTCCAACCGTGAGAAATTTGATAGCTCTTCTTGTATAAATGCAATCCAAAGTTCATCTAAGAAGGTTTTTTATATGTCTTTGGTTCAATCTTTGAAACAAAACACACATATTCCACAAATCGACAATGCTCTGTCTTTAAGCTATAAAAGACACAAAAGCAGTGTTTCTAGCTAACTGTTTGAAATCTATCTGCTTTTCCAGAGTAATACTTCCCCCCTAAATCTCACCTATAATATTAGTTGAGGAGTGATTGCGATGCAGCTGTTTCAGAAACGCTTGTTGATTGTCTACAATTGTTGATTCTCGATCCTCTGGTTCATAATTAGTAGTCTGATTCTCAGGACTTATGTCATCAGTAGGTTGAAGCGTAAGACGAAATGTTGAAGCATCATCGAACACAACATTCATAGTTTCTCTTACGGTGGAGATACGCTTGTTAAAGACCCTGAGTGCAATACTTGAACCTGAATATACAAGAAAGAGTCCTTCATCACTTCGAGAATCAAATTTTCCCAAATATTCCTTGTCAATGAGAATGTAACACACACAACCAAATACATGAAAGTAATGGACTGTTGGAGTTTTTCATTTCCACAATTTGTAGGAGGTTTTTGTAGTTCTTTTTTGGACATAAACTCTGTTGCTAATGTAGCAAGCTGTATTAACAGCCTCAGTCCAGAAGATTTTTGGAGCATTACTCCCGTGCAAGATAGCCCTTGTAATTTCCTGCAAGATAGCCCAGAATATCTTTTAATCTAACATCAGGTACAGACTTGTGTTGCATTTTACCTTGCTTCCCCATGCTACAAGGTCCACACACAAACTCTTTATCCTTTTTGAGTTTTGGGAGCCTCTAACAATGTCTTTGGTAGAAAGACTAGCCATTGTTCTAAAGTTCATGTGACCCAATCATTGATGCCAGATCTGAGTTTTGCTCTCAAATCTTGATGTTATACATTGTGTGCCTGGAACCCACATGTAGCAGTCATTTCCTGTGCAAACACCTTCAAGATGAACAATACTTTTCACATCCACTACTCTACAATCTGTCCGAGTAAATGTCACATCCAGACTTATGTCACACAGCTGACTAATGCTGATAAGATTTGCCTGCAAACCATCTACAAGAAACACATCTATTAACTTTGGATCCATTAAGCTTGATGTTCTTCCTTTCCCACGTATCTTTCCTTTTGTTTCATCTCCAAAAGTAACTTTACTGCATTGACCTTTTCAAGACTCTGTAGTGCTTCTTCTTCTTCCTCCATTCATGTGTTTCAAACAACCACTATTGAAGTACCACATACCTTTTGAGGATTTAAACCCAAGATTCTCAGTTGTGAACACAACTCCACTGAAGAGATCCAATTTCTTAACCCAAATCTGATTACTGTCTTTACCATTGAAGGTAAACTTTCGTTGTCTCCAGATTCTTTGGACATGATACTAGAGTTTGTAGCATTGATTCTTCATGTGATCTTCCTTCTGTAATACCAGCATTCCACACGGTTTTCCTACTTAGAACCACGGTAAACAGATTTCTGATTTCTTCATCCAATCCTTGATCGCTGATGATAAATCTCATTTGGGTAGTCAAGATAAGCACTCTGTGCTTTTACAGCAGTTGTAGTATTGTTAGATGCCTTGAAAAATTTCATTTCCTTTGATTCGACATCTCTGTAATCGAGACCTTGATTCGTTTTATCTATTTTTCCTACTCTTAGTAGATAGTCCAATCCTATTCATCATCTTATTCTGAGTTGTCAAAGACATCGTCTTGTTGGTCTGCAGGAATCTGATGCTCATCAACTTTTTGATCTTCTTGATTGGCGATAAGCTCAACATTTTCAATTTCCTCTACATTATCATTCATCTCCTCAATACCAAGATGAGCAACAAAGTGATTTAGGGTATCATTATAGCTGACTCGCCACTTAATTTGGACAAACATTTGTTCTTAGTATGACCATACCCTTTACACTCATAACACTAGATAGTCATCTTTTTCTTGGTGGAAGGGTATTCAGATTTAAAATGACCATATCTTTGGCACTCAAGATATTGTTTGTCTACTTTGTAGTTGTCTTTATCTGTTGCCAGTTTTGCAGAGACTTGATATTGTTTTCTTTCTGCTTTGTGAAAGAATCGTTTCATAATTAAACCAACTTTCTCTCCCACATTTTCAGCTGAATCTTTTTCATTTGAGGTCTTTTCACATACAAGAGCAATACTCTTACCTTTGTTTGACCCATCTTTTGGTGTGATATGAAGTTCATAAGCTTGAATCATACCAACAACTTGATCATATCTCATAGTGTCAGAATTCTGAGACACCTCTAGAGCTGATTGATGACCATGAAATTTAGTTGGAAGATATCTTAGGAACTTTTTAACCAGCTTCTTGTCCATGTACATTTTACACAAGATTAATGCTTTGTGTGTTACAGATGACAACTTACTATTGAATCCTACATTAATTTCATATTCTCTCAAAGTCAAGTTCTCAAATCATGAGGCTAAGATGTTAATCCAAATTCTTTTCACACTGCTGGTACCTTCAAAGCTACTTTAAGAATATCCTATGCCTCTTTAGCATTTTTACAGCCTTGTACTCTTTCGAACTGATTGCTGTGAACTGAGTTGAAGATTGCCGACTGTGCTTTTGAATTCCATTTAGGATCAGACTTTTCTTTTGCAATCCACTATTTCCTTGGTTTTGGAACAAAATCACCGTTTGCATCTTTAACCACTAGATGTTCCCAACCTTCTTCAACCCAAAGCCACACATCAGAATCAATCCCCTTTATGTGTTGAGCCATCTGAACTTTCCAGTGTCCATAGTTATCTGGATCCAACTTTTGAGTTTTGCAACGACAACTAATTGTTGCTGCAAATTGTCCATTTTGTCCTCATGATCTAACACCTGCAAACAAAGAAAAGTTATGCGGCGAATTGCTCTGATACTAATGGTAAATGAAAATTTGCCAACAACAGAAAAATCAAACTCAGAATTATGTTTTATTAGAACTTTTTTTCTACAAAAGACAAACTTCTGTTGGAATTTATCTACTCTAGATACCAGCCTAAAACAACTTCTTTAAACCGATACCCTAATGCAATTCACTAGCTCTGTCAAACTTAATCACTAAGTTCTTAGAGCCTAGGTTTACAATTGAGATCCCATTTGTAGACTGAGGAATCGAGTCGATTTGTTCCTACATCTACTCGAGATTTAACAAACTCAAATCTTATCAAAACAATAAAATCTTCTCTTGATAATTCATATCTTTGGTTTAAATCTTTTTTTGATTGTATCTATTTTGAATCTCTTAACCACTTCATAAGACTTCATCTCCATGTTACATATGCTCGTCATGTGATCTTCATTAGCTCAGGTCATTGTAACTTGCACGTGATTTGTTGATCTTCTACAAGAAACTTCAGAGAGAACACTGAGGAGATCCATCTTAGTAAGATCTTGTGTGAGATTAGATGGTATATTCTTCTCAAGTGTTGTAGTATCCTCTAAGACTTTGTAACTTTCTTCTGGTCTATCCATTGTTGCTGTATTTTTCCTTTTTTCTACTCATGAGCTCTAACATCTTCCAGCTAGTTTTCCATTTGTTAGAAGGTTTAGGCTCATAGTGGCTCACTTCAAGGATTGTTCTTCCTTTCCCTTTTAGCTATGGTGATGTAGCCTCTAGTTCTTTTTGCTTGAATCTCCATGTCATTAGTTTCAGTTCGAGTGCTCTTGATCAAGGAATGACTCAGTTTTTATGAGGAACTTCTTTGTCCAAAATCTTAGTTTTGTGGTAAACATTCTGCGGAGGATATAGAAATTACTGGCTGGTTTAAGAATTAAGTCATTGAATGATAGTTATGTCTCTGATTTTTGGGTTTAGAGAAACACATTAGTGTTTCTAGGTTCTTGCAGTTGGATCAATGCCTACCTTGGCCAGTGGTGTTCCTCAGTCCATGCTTTATTCTTCCTTGTGTGGTTCTGGCCGTCAACTTTAGATAAATGTGATTGTTTATGCTACATTGTATTGAGTTTTTACTTTCTCAAGTTCTTTCATTTTCTCATATATACCATTTTGTATTTTTTTAGCTAGTCTAGTCTTACTTTCATCCTCTTGTTTTCATTCTTAATTTTTTAATTTCACCATATGAAACTGTATAGGACCTATTTAGCTTAATTAGTGCTATTGATAATTTCTATGGGTTCAAGTTGGTATAGTTAATTATAAATAAACCACTTGTAATCTTCTACAGATTAATCAGTGGGAAATAATAGAAAGTATGGTAAAATCTGTACAATCGTTTTCTGCTATTTACTATGGTATCAGAACTATTTTCTACTTATTTCTATGATTTTGTCTTTGTTGGTTGATATGTACCTCGTTCTCTGAAAGAAGATAGATCGTTTACAATTTGGACTAAATGCAACAGTATGGTAAAATATTTGTTAAATGTTTTTAGTAAGGAGATTAATGGGAACATACTGTAATATCAAGATGTTGTGGAGATGTGGAATGATTTGTTTAATCAATTCAAAGTAAAAAATCTACCACATATATCAAATGGAACAAGCAGTTATGAATCTCAAACAGGGAGTTCTTGATCTTTCCACTTACTATACACAAAAGAAAACTTTGTGGAAATAGTTAAATTACACTCTAGCAACATTAGTGACAAAATGCAATTGTGAACATATTAAGGAATTGTTGGAAGAAGCAGAAACTAGTCGAGTGATACAGTTCCTCATGGATTAAATGATAACTTCAACAACATTGGAGGAAATATTCTGAACATGAAACCAACACCTAACCTGAGTGAGTTTTAATGGTAGACCAAGATGAAAGCCAAAGGAATATGGGTCAAATGTCTCGTTTTGTACCTTCGCACTCAGCCTTTCAATAATAAATTAATCACACTTAGTCTCACCAGGTGATGTTAGCTTATAGAGGGACACATAAACCCAAATTTTCTCATTATTCGAAGCTTGGCCATACCATAGAAAAGTACTACAAGTTACACAGTTACCCTCTCGATCACCCAATGAAAGGGATGAAGACTATATGACAAAGTGGAACACCTATTATGGATGAAAATATTACTGTATATACTCATACTACTTGTGGCTTTGAAGTGCAAGAAAGGTTGTCCATAGATCAGATATAGTCAATGATTTATTTTCTAATTTTTAGTCTCCTAGTACTGCACCATGCTTGGACAAATCTTCTGCTTTGACTTCCAAACCAGTGCCTAATATCAGTGAGATATCTGGCACTTCCCTTGATTTTTCTCGTTTTTCTTTTTATGATATGCTAGCAACTTTTATAGCTCAGAAAAATGGAATGTCTCTTAGAACTTGGATTATAGATTCCATAGCTTGTCATCATGTTACCCATAACTAAGAGTTTTATAGGAATTTTAGAAGTCTCCTAGATACTTTTGTGACACTACCGAATAAGATTACAATTCAAATAGAAGGCATATGATATATTCAACTGACTAATGCTCTCTTTTTGCACAATGTTCTTTTTATTCCTGAGTTTTTGTTCAACTTGTTGAATGTAAGTGCCTTAACTAAGGATCTTAATGTTAAATTTGTTTTTACTATTGATGCTTGTTTGATCTAGGGTCTTATACATGAGTTGATGATTGTCAGGGTAAAGAAATTAGGATCCTTTATGTGTTGAGCATAGATAATAGTCCATGTTTTTTTATTTCAAGTAATGCACATAAATTTTTAGTGTTATGGTTGATAGTCTTTTATGGCATAAACGTCTAGGCCATCCTTCTATGTCTGAGATTGATTTGTTATATGATGTTATTTGTATTTCGAAAAGCAATTTTAATCATCCAAATGAACCTTGTCATGTTTTTCATATATTTAAGTTGAAGCATTTACCATTTGTTTCTCATCATAAAATTTGCAAAAAATGTTTTGAATTAATTCATATTGACATATGAGGACCTTTTTCATTTCCTACGTTGATGGATTTTGCTTTTTTGTATATAAAACTGTGGATGATTATAGTCGAGCTATATGGATTCTCCTAATAAAAATCAAATCTGATGTTTAACTGTCTTTTCAAAATTTGTTTAAATGATCGAAATCCAACATGACACTAAAATTTGTGTTGTTAGATCAGATGATGCTAATGATTTGAAATTTCATGATCTTTTCTTAGCCAAAGACATTAAAGATTTTCATGCTTTTCACGAAACTCTGGAACAGAACTTAATTCTAGAGAGGAAGCATCATCATTTGTTGAATGTAGCAAAAATGTTTCAGTCAGATCTGCCTTTAGAATTTGGGGGGGGGGGAGATTGTGTCTTTACATAAACTTTTCTAAACAATCGTATACTTTCCCTTATTATAGACAATAAGACTCCTTATGAAATACTTATGTATAAGGCTCTGGATATCATATTCTTAGGACTTTTGGTTGTTTGTGTTATAAGTATACTTCACCAAAGAATAGAACTAAGTTTGAACCTCGGGGTAGAGCATGTGTCTTCATAGGTTATTCAATCACTTATAAGGAATACAAGTTATTAGATATAGAGACACATTCTATTTCTATTTCAAGGCTTGTTGTTTTCTATAAGAATATCTTTCCTTTTGGTGCTTCTTCTATTCTAGAAGTTTCCAAACATACTTTCCTCATATTCCTTGTTCTCCCACGCAACAGATGAGTCATTATCTCTTGTTCAGTCATCTTCTGATGCTCCTTTCCTCTTGATGAGACATATTTTGTGAATCTTGTTCCTTTTGAACCAAAGTTAATAAGGCAGAGAAAATTGCCTTCTGATTTTCTGGACTTCCATTGCTATACTAATATACTACTTCTCCTATTAAGCTTACATCTCCATATCTAGTCATTAACTATATATCTTACTTTTATCTTTCAAATTCTTTAATGCTTTCATTAATATCATCACATAAATCCTATACTTCAAAACTATTTAGAAGCATTATTTAAACATGTATAGTGTGATGCTATGGGACTGGAATTGGAGCATTTCAGCGAACAGAGACTTATTCAATTTGTGAACAGCTTGAAGGTAAGAAAGCAGTTGGATGCAAACGGCTTCCCACTATTAAATATCATGATGATGGCATCATGGATATGCTTAAAGCTCAGTTAGTGGCCAAGTCTTACACACAACAAAAGGAGGTTGATTTTTTTGATACCTTCTCCCTAGTTGCTAAAATGGCCACAGTAAAATTGCTGCTTGCTCTTGTTCTAAAGCTGAATTGGACACTTCATCAGCAGGATATTTTTAATGTGTTTCTCAACGGAGACTTAGATGAGGAGATTTATATGAAGTTGCCACTAGAATATGCTGAAATTCTAGGAGAATTTGTACCAAATACTGCTATTTCTCGACTTCATAAGTCCATGTATGGTCTCAAACAAGCATCAAAACAATAGTTTTTAAAATTCTCCACTACTCTACTTAATCTTGGATTCTCTAAGTGCCATGGAGATCACATTTTATTTGTGAAGGAGTATGATGGGAATTTTCTTATAGTTAGTGTGTATGTCGATGGCATTTTAATTGCCACCACCAATGATGATGCAGCTGTTGAGTTAAAACTGCAACTTGGCTTTGTATTTAAGTTGGGAGATATGGGACCATTAAATTTTTTTCTTGGTATTGAGATAGCCAGATCTGGTGCAGAAGTATCTTCAAGTCAGAGGAAGTATGTCTTGGATTTGCTAGCTTCAACACGATTTTCTGATTGCATCTTCTTTATTCCCATGGAACCAAACTTGAAGCTACCAAAAAACAAAGAACCTCTGTTTACAGATATCAAATATTATCCTAAGTTAGTTGGAAAACTCCAATATTTTGTCATCACGTTGCTAGACATCTCTTTTGTGGGTTCAAAGCTCGCTTAGTACTCTTCTGCTCCAAGAGATTTGCATGTAGAAGCCTTTTAAAAGGTATTATGCTATCTCAAATGTTCGATTTGATAGGGGATGTTCTACTTTTCTAAACAAGACTTTGATGTTCGCAACTATTGTGATTTAGATTAGGAAACCTGTCCATATACTCGTTGTTCTGTTTTTGGGTATGCAATGATTCTTGGAAATTCTCTTGTCACTTGGAAATCCAAGAAACAAGAATTGAAATCGAATAATAGAGCACTTTGAATGAATAAGAACACACTTCTTATTATTGCTTAGAAATATAACTCAAAAACTAAACAACTCTCACAACTCAATACTTAGGTCACAACTCAACATATGTATTTATAGGGATTAACACACCTTGTTAATTTCCGTTTTCCTATTAGGTATAGTTCCTTTTAATACCTATTACAAAACTATTTAGGATTATTTCCTTCTAATCCTATACTAACTTAGAGAATATCTTACCTAACAAACTATTTCCTTTTTTGTTAAAACTTGTTCTCTACGTTATTGTTAGTGAAGACTTCAAGCTTCACCAACAATCATCCCCTTAAGCTTTAAAGCTTCATTTGTCAAGTCTTGAACTCCAATCTTCTTTCTCATTTCGACAAATTTGATCCTTGCCAAGGCTTTTGTCAATATGTCCGCCTTTTGTTCGGTTCCCGCAATGTGTTCGACATCAAAAACTTCTCTTTCAATACACTCTCGTATGAAGTGAAAGCGTTTGTGGATGTGTTTGCTTTTGCCATGAAAAACTGGATTCCTTGTCAATGCAATGGCCGATTTGTTATCAAGCATAATCTTAACTTGTTTGGCCTTTGTCCTTGTTATCTCACTTAGCAAGTCTTGTAGCCATATTGCTTGTCGAGCTGCTTTGGTTGCTGCCATAAACTCAGCTTCACAAGATGATAATGAAACCGTGTTTTGTTTTTGCGAGCACCAAGTGATCGGAGATGAGCCTAAGTAGAAAACATGACCCGTTGTGCTTCTACTATCATCGTGATCTATGTTATGGCTGCTGTCACTATATCCCGTGATTCTTATTGTGTCATCTCGATTGTACCTTATGCCATAAGATGTTGTACCTTTGAGATAACGAAGAATTTGCTTTGTAATGTTTCCATGTGTTTTTCGTGGGCTTTGTATATATTTACTTGCAACTCCAATTAAGAAAGCTAGGTCTGGTCGTGTATGCAACAAGTATCTAAGACATCCAATTTGTCTTCTATAACTAGTTGCATCTATCTCTTCTTCTTCTAGAGCTTTAGAAACCTTCAAACCGAACTCCATAGGAATGTGAGTAGAATTACATGTTTCTAGACCAGCTTCTCTTGGGATCTTCTTGGCATATCCTTCTTGTTTGATTTCAATGAAATCCTTTCCTTGATGCACTTCAATACCGAGGTAATACGTTAGTTTCCCAAGGTCCGACATCTCAAAATTCGTAGCCATTCCTTTCTTGAATTCTTGTATGATTTTAAGTGAAGTTCCGGTCACAAAAAAATCATCAACATATATAGCCACAATGAGAAAATCGACTCCTTCTTCTTTAATGTAAACCGCAGTCTCTTTAGAGAATCTCTCAAACTTTAGACTTTTGAGTGTTTGATCTAGCTTTGTATTCCATGCCCTAGGTGCTTGTCTTAAACCATACAAAGCCTTTGAGAGTTTGTAGACCTTGTGTTCTTTTCCTTTTATTTCGAAACCTTCGGGTTGATTAAGATACACGTCTTCTCTTAGTTCACCATGTAAGAAGGCTGTCTTAACATCGAGGTGATGGATTTCCCATCTTTTAGAAGCTGCAAGTCCAATCAACATGTGAATAGTTTCTAAACAAGTCATGGGTGCGAATACTTCATCTAAATCAATTCCCGATTCTTGAACATAACCCTTAGCAACAAGACGAGATTTATACTTGTTAATGGCACCATCAGCATTCCTTTTGATCTTAAAAATCCACTTAAGACCTACTTTAGCATCTCGTGGTTTCTCAACCAAAAACCAAGTCTTGTTTTTGTTAATCGAATTGATCTCTTCTTCACAAGCATGTATCCAATGTTTTTCTCCTTTAATATCTTTGAAACATCTTGGCTCATCATCCATACTGAGAAGAAGTCTCTCACACTCTATATATGCTTGAAGAACATAATCATCTAGATGTCGTGGAGTAGTTGAGATCCGATTTGATCTTCGAAGACCTAGATTATCTTCAAGATTTCCTTCTTCGTTTTCAACCTCATCGATTTCTCCTTCATCCTCTTGATTATTGTCTTGTTCATTCTCTTCATTGTTCTCTTGTGAATCTTCATTATTCTCTTGCGAATCGCTTTCAACTTCTTCATCCTCGTCAATATCTCTCCATCTCAAGTGAAACATTCTCGGTTCAAACAATGTTTTATCTTGAACTTCTTCCCAATTCCATCTCTTCTTTTCATCAAACAACATCTCGGCTTATAATTATCTTCTTGGTCTTCGGATTGTATAATCTATAAGCCTTAGTTCCTAGTTCGATTCCTAGATGCACAAGAGAAATAATTCGATCATCAAGTTTTTGGAGATTTGGAGATTGTATTTTTGCATATGCTATGCATCCAAAAACTCTTATGTGGCCGATTTTTGGCTTTTTTTTGTCTTAACTCCTCATAAGGTGTCTTGTTTTTAGTGCTTTGGTAGGTACTCTATTAATTAGGTAAGTAAAATGTCGAATTGCTTCTCCCCAAAAACAATTTGGTACCTTCATAGCCTTTAGAATACTTCTTGTCATCTCCATGAGTGTTCTATTTCTTCTTTCAACAACTCCATTGTGTTGAGGTGTATAAGGAGCTGTGAGATGTCTTTTAATTCCCATAGACTCACAAAAGACTTGAAATTCCCTTAAAGTAAATTCTCCTCCTCTATCAGTTCTTAAGGTACCAATTTCCTTTTCTAGCTCCTTCTCCACCGACTTTTTGAAGAGTTTAAATCTTTCAAAGGTCTCACTTTTCTCCTTAATCAAAATAGTCCACATATACCTTGAGAAGTTATCAATTAGCACAAAGATATACTTGCTTCCTGCATATGTTGAAGGTGTAATCGGTCCACATAGATCCGCATGTACAAGTTCTAGCATCTTTGAAGCTCGAAATTTTGCTTTTCGTGGGAATGGCATTCGTGTTTGCTTGCCCACCAAGCAAGAGTCACATATTGCTTTCTCTTCATCAATCTTTGGTAAACCTTTATCAATCTCTTGATGTGCCATTGCTTTAAGAGTTCGAAAACTTATATGACCCATTCTTGTATGCCACTTCCATGAATCTTCTTCGATTTTTGTAAGCAAACATATCGGTTTTCCAATTACTAGTTTAATCCTATAAAGTCTATTCGAAGACCTTTTAGTTTTTACTAGTAGCTCCCCTCTTGGATTGTGAATGGTCAAATAATCATCCTTTATTCTAACATCACATCCAACTTCGGTTGCTTGTCCCAAACTTAGTATGTTGCTCTTCAAATTTGGTATGTAGTAGATATTTGTGACCAAGTTTTGTTCTCTTGTTTTAGCTTGAAAAAGAATTGCTCCTTTTCCTTCGATTTTAACATGAGAACCATCTCCGAATTTTACTCTTCCTTTGATGTTTTCATCTAGCTCCGAAAAATACTCTCGTCTTCCGGTCATATGATTACTTGCTCCATTATCTAAAAACCAAACCCCTTCTTCTTCCTTTTGTTGTTCGTACTTCTTAGAGTTTAAATTTTCCTCATTTAAATACACCACATCATGCATATAAAGAGACTCATCGGCTTCTTTGGTCTCATCATCTTCATCAATCAAGTTAGCTTTTTGATTTTGTGGTCTATGTTTAGGAGTTGGGCATTTAGAAGCAAAGTGCCCTAATTTGTCACATCTAAAACATACCACTTTAGACATATCTCTTTTGTCTTTTTGGTTTGTTTTGTTTTTAGAATCCCCTCATTTGGTTCGATTCTTGCCCTTTTTGATTCCTTGGTTCGAATTTGTGTAGAGTAACTCATTATCATAGTTTTGTTGATTTTCTTCATCAACAATCCTTTCTTCAAAAGCTTTGAGTCTTCCAACTATGTCTTCAAAACTTGTGGAATCTAGGTCAAGAAGTTGCTCTAGTGTTGCTGTGATATGGATGAACTTTCTCCTCGAAAAATTGTCAAAAAATTTCTTAACAAGCTTTGGTTCATCAATTATTTTTCCCATAGAGGCCGATTTTGAAGCTATTTTGGATAACTTTCCCGCAAAGTTATCTATGCTATCATTCTCTCCCATTCGGTTTCTCTCAAATTCACTCATTAGGGTTTGAAGTCTAGCTTCTTTAACACGATCGACACTAAAATATCTAGCTTTGATTGTTTTCCATATATCTTTTTCACTCTCATGCTCTCCAACTTGCAAGACTAATTCTTCCAAAATTGATTGAAATAGCAACCCTATTGCTATATCGTTTTTCTCGGTATCTTTTGTATCACCTTCAACAACTTCCCAAACCTTGTTGATTCGTAACAAAACTTTCATCTTCATTGCCCAAACTGTGTAGTTTGTAGCTGTGAGCATCGGGCAGCTAATTGAGGTCGGTATATGCTCCTTAGATCGAGAAGGCTTATGATCAATATCTCCCATGGTTGATCAATCTTCCTTGGTCGAAAACCTTGAGCTCTGATACCAATTGAAATCGAATAATAGAGCACTTTGAATTAATAAGAACACACTTCTTATTATTTTTTAGAAATATAACTCAAAAACTAAACAACTCTCAAAACTCAATACTTAGGTCACAACTCAACCTATGTATTTATAGGGATTAACACACCTTGTTAATTTCCCTTTTCCTATTATGTATAGTTCCTTTTTAATACCTATTACAAAACTATTTAGGATTATTTCCTTCTAACCCTATACTAACTTAGAGAATATCTTATCTAACCAACTATTTTCTTTTTTGTTAAAACTTGTTCTTTAAGTTATTGTTAGTGAAGACTTCAAGCTCCACCAACATAATTTACACTCAAATTTGTCGAGGCAGACAGAATATCACTCTATATTCATTGCTACCAAGGAAATGATTTGGCTGACTGCATTATTGCGTGAATTGAAAATACCTTTCACTTTTCCTGCTTACTTTTATTGTGACAATATCCCGACATTACACATAGCGAATAAACCGGTGTTCCATGAGCGCACTAAACACATTGAAATAAAATGTCATAAGGTAACAGAAAAGACTGAAGAAGCTATACTTAAGACTATGTATATTCAAACTTCAGAACCGTTGTTTGATGTTCTTCCTAAAGTTTTTTTTTCGACTCATTTTTGAGATATTATAGCCAAAATGAACTTGCATAACATTTATGCAGCTCCATCTTAAGAGAGAATCTGAATGTGTATGATCCATTTAATATAATTAGTAGAATTGATAATTTGTATTGGTTCAAGTTGGTATAGTCAATTGTATATAAACCACTTATAATCTTCAACAAATTGATCAGTGAGAAATAACAAAAAGGTTAGTAAAGTCTCTGCGATCGCTTTCTGTAAGCTAATAGCTGTAGTGTGTGTTCCATTGTCTTCGAAAACTATGTATTAAAAAAAGAAGAAAGAAACAGAACAATCAGATTGAAGTGTGTTGAACTAAAGTCCAAAACCCAAAACNAAAAAAAAAAAAAAAAAAAAAAAAAAAAAAAAAAAAAAAAAAAAAAAAAAAGCTTTAGTTGTCCGAAGCAGAAACACGTGCACTCGCTAAGAATCGGCCGTTAACTTTCTTTTGCCATAATGGCAAACGGCGTTCGTCTACTTATAACATAAAATACCCAAACTGCCCTTTCAGTCTCCTTGTCATCGAAAGTATATAAAAAAATGAGTAAAGCATATAAATTCATCAGCTTTATTCCAAGTTTTATATATGTATTAATCCACCACTGGTTCATTCGTGCATCTTTTTTTACCCAAATATATATATATATATATATATATATTTTTATTATATAAATAATAATTAACATAAAATGCAAATCACAGCTCTAATATGCTACCAATTCTGCTAAAATGTGGCCGGATTTCCAAGATGCAATTTCATCATCCATAGTTTATAGATTGAGTTTATAGCTCAGTTGAGTTTGATTGACTCTTTCTTCTCTCTCTCTCTCTCTCTCCCTTTTTAATCTATTCTGCCTGAATAATCTCTTGATTCTTTGTGTCTGATTTGTTGAAATCATCGACATCTTAACTGGGTTTCGTCTGGATTTCTGTTCTTTTTTGTGGTTTCATTACAGATCTTCAATCGAAGAATCATTGGGTTTATTCTTCGATAACTAGTGGTGAGATTAATTTCTCTCTTTTTCAATTATTCTTTTCAGATTTATTGGCTTATCGAACTTTTTGGGATCCAATGAATTATTCTGTAATTTTACTGGGTATTGAATTTATTCATCGATCCATAAATGGTTTGCATGTTTCTACTTTGTGAATTGTTTTTTTGATCTATTGCGATTTCGACCAACGAAAATCTGTTTTTGTGGACTCTAATGATTGGCTTTGCTGAATTAGAAAATTTAGTTAAAAGATTATCTTCTGAAATGATGTCTAAGTCTTAATCCTCAGTGGTAAAGGATTGTATTTTATCTTATTGGTGGCGATGATCTGTTTGAAAGATATGTTCTTAGATCATTGATAAATCCAATGAATCCAAAAAAAGAAGATTTTGTGGAATTGTCATTACCGTCTCTTCCTCCTTTTGTTTATGGTATGATTTGATTTATGGATTGATGATTGTTTTTCTTAGCATCCATCATGTTGGAGGCTCCGAGTTATCTGGTGTCAAGAGATTTACCATCTTCATGTGAGGAAGAGAGCAAGTGGACTTATAACGCACACTGTGTGCTTCAGCTCTCGCTGAGGAAACGTTTGTTGGATGATGCCGATGAAGAAGGAAGTTCTGCTAAGAAAATGTTACGGGTTGATCATGGAAGCAGAGATGAGTCCAAGAAGATTACAGATATTATTCTTCTTGCTAACACCTATCAGAGGTCTAACCAAAGTCAGCAGAGTGATCAACAGAGTTCACCTATAACTCAGCTGGATCAAAACGCACTTCTCAACTGCTTAGCTCACTGCTCGTTATCTGATTTCGGGTCCATCGCCTCGACAAATAAAACCTTTCGCTCACTCATTAAAGACAGCGAGTTGTATAGGCTGAGACGGGCAAAGGGCATTGTGGAGCATTGGATATATTTCTCTTGCAGGCTCTTGGAATGGGAAGCTTATGATCCGAACGGAGATCGCTGGTTACGTGTACCTAAAATGACATTCAACGAGTGTTTTATGTGTTCTGACAAAGAATCTCTGGCGGTTGGTACGGAGCTTCTCGTTTTTGGTAAAGAGATCATGTCTCATGTGATTTACCGATACAGTATTCTGACCAATACATGGACATCGGGTATGGAAATGAATGTCCCGAGGTGCTTGTTTGGATCAGCGAGTTTGGGTGAGATCGCGGTTATAGCTGGAGGATGCGATCCACGAGGGCGGATATTGAGCTCTGCAGAGCTTTATAACTCGGAAACTGGGGAGTGGACGGTAATCCCTAGTATGAATAAGGCGAGGAAAATGTGCTCGAGCGTCTTTATGGATGGAAATTTTTATGTTATTGGAGGTATAGGAGAGGGAAACTCGAGGATGCTAATGTGTGGTGAAGTCTATGATCTGAAGAAGAAGACATGGACATTGATACCTAACATGTTACCAGAAAGAAGCACTGGAAGTGGAGGAGATCAAGGGAAAGAGGTTGCTGCTGCAACAGCGGCTTCAGAAGCGCCACCACTTGTAGCGGTTGTGAAAGATGAGCTATACGCTGCGTATTATGCGCAGCAGGAGGTCAAGAAGTACGATAAAAGGCATAATGTATGGAATAAAGTGGGGAATCTGCCAGAGAGAGCTTCTTCCATGAATGGTTGGGGAATGGCGTTTAGGGCTTGTGGGGATCAGTTAGTGGTGGTTGGAGGGCCTAGGGCAATAGGAGGAGGATTCATAGAGATCAATGCTTGTGTTCCAGGGGAAGGAACGCAACTGCATTGGAGAGTTCTTGCTTCAAAGCCATCTGGAAACTTTGTGTATAATTGTGCCGTTATGGGATGTTGATGAAGACTTGAGAGAGCCATTTCAAAGTTATTGACTTCTTTATCAAAGCTTTTTTTTTTTTGTATCTTGTTTGTTTTTAGCANGGGGGGGGGGGGGGGGGATTCGGGTCAATAGAGTTTATCTGTTTTCATCTTTGTTTTTTGTGGGATCATTGTTGTTGTTCAGGCATAATCTGGAACTAAAAAGTTTCAATAAATTTGAAATAGATTAAGAGCAAACATCATGTTGTCTGTTAATTTGTAACTTGAATCCATTCTTAGAACTTCCTTTTATAATAAGTTTTGAAACATGACTTTTCTTTATCAGTTATGATCCGGACTCTCTTAGAGTTAGTAATAAAATTTGAGAGAGTTATGAATTGGACTTTGTTGATCATCGAAGTGAAACATGGTCATTTTTACTCGTTTTGGCAAAGGAAATTTCGTTAGATTTTGAGAAAAAATGGCTTAGATCTTCAATCTTAATTATAACAAGATGATTAGTTAGTAGTGCACTTGGTTAAAAGCTTGATTAAAGGAAACAAAGGAATATAAAAAGGTTAGATTCGAAGCCTCAAATTGGAGCATAAAGCATCTTCTTCATTTAATTATCAGTTATTTTACAGGAGAGAGATCTACAGAAAAGGAAAAAAAAAAAAAAACAACAGTAAAGACATGAAATTGCTTCACACATTGTAAAATTCCAAAGCTTTCCAAGTTTAGTACTGAAAACCTTCACCATACATGGTTTCATAATCTTCATGTACATATCTTTTTGATTTATGGGCCTGCGCAGGGAGATAATAAGTAAACAAGATCAGTGTTTGTGAATAAGAAGAAGAGATATATAGAGGAAAAAATCACAGACCTTGCTTAAGATCTTCTCAAAAGCATCAGGTCCATTCTCTGCAATGTATTTCTCAGCAGCTGTTAAAACATCGTCTGGCTTTCTGAAGATATCCATCTTCTTTGGTACATACCAAATGTTAATGCTCTGAGGGTTAACAAAGACAGGTCTCACAACATGTTCATATACATAAGCAGCACCACTGAAGTAAGGAATAACAAGCCAGCAAGTCAAGATCAGCTTCGTGTAAGACCATATCGGTAACCTGATTATAATTCACAACAATGTCAGATACAAAAGATATGAAGACTTTGGTTTACTTGTTTTTGGTAATGGCTAATGGGATTGAATCTTCTTACCACTCGATGAGTTTGGCGAATGTGAGCTCGAAGAGTGTAAGTAAAGAATAAAGGACCCAATAAGTGAGCCATTGTTTATCATCAGCATGAGATTGAGTTTCAATTGCTTGGACTGAGGCATATCTAGTCATTCAAACATTCAGAGGGAACATAAACCATTAGATCAAAGCTCATGATTCTATAATCTGCAAAAGCTTACTCAAGTAGAAAGCTTTTGCTCAACAAATCACTCACGCAATATTGCTGGATCAGGCTTGCGCCCATTGTTCAAGATCTTAAATTTCATGAAAATTGATTGACTTACAGAGGATAAACGAGACTAACAACAGGCCTGCAAAAATTCACCACCGATGATTGCAATTAGTTCTTCTACTCCTACTATACAGTCCGAAAGATGAACAATTTATAGGAATCAATCAACCTTGAGAGAATTCGTAAACTTGATGTTAAAAATAGAAACTAAACCCTAGTCTGTAATGTATTGAGCATAATATGTTAGAAGCTACTTAGTAAAAAAGAAGGAGATTTGAGTCGAAAAGGAGAAATTTTAAGAGATTTATTAGCAATTTGAGTTTGAATTTGAAGTGAAGAACAAAACTTACCCAGCAAGAACATCAAAGTTCCTGAGTAGAACCTTGAGGAAATTTCCAGCTCCAGATCCCATCACCAAGCTTAATTTTGGCTCTGAATCTGATTCTACCTCCACTAGAACAGTACTGGCTAGAGAAGAGAGAGAGAGACCGAATAATTGTGTGGTAGACCTGTCCAAAGTTTTTAACTTTTGAATGGTGTTAAAAAAAAGCGTGAAAACGAGATGAACAGAAAAGCTACCATTATAGTTTGGAATAATCAAAGCTTTTAGGAAATTGTTGCCAAAAAGAAGAAACTGGAAATTAGCTATTTAAATGTTGACACAAGAAATAAAGTAGCAATCTTTTTCTTTTGGTAAAGAATTGGCTAATATTAAAATTCTGTATTTGAGAATTTAGCGATATAAAGAAAAATATTAGTATCTTAATTAGTATAATACACAAGTTAGTTTCGGAGTAATTATCACTCTATCCGTCTGATACAAGACATTGGGCTAAAAAATGGCATTCCGAAATTTTTAGCGATTCATTAAATGATTTAACAAAATCAAAATTGTTTTTTTAAAAAAATTTTTCCACTAATCCCACGTTTCCATTATTGTTTAAGCATCTTCTTCAACCATCACTATGTCGCAGTTTAAAATGAAAGCGCTGAAAATAATTTTCTTCCTTTCTACGTTAACATATCAGTCTTTCATCATGCCTCTTCCTTTCACACCAGTTTCAAAAATATGCCCAGCTATAGATCCATGTAAAATCAAAGTTCGGATAGTTCGTTGTTGGGGTTTTCCAAAAAAAGAAAAACCTGATGAATTTTCAGCTATGGATCTTATTCTGGTTGATGAAAAGGTAAAAAATTTTTTTTTTTTCATAATCGTGATTTAAATATAATTTCCTAAATATATTACAATGATTTGTAGTGTTTAATGTAATACAATTTTGTTTAAGGGTGGTCGGATTCAAGCTTCTATGAAGGGAAAACTAATTCAGATATTTCAAAACCAACTGAAGGAAGGTGATTGTTGTGTTGTGATGAATTTTGAATTACACTCAAATGTAGAAAATTTCAGAAGTTGCTCCCATCCTTACAAGATTAATCTCTGATTCAACTCTTTTGTTAAATCCTGTGAGCAATTACCAAACATGGAGATGTCTTTCAACTTCTGTCCTTTTCCCGAGATACTAGGAAGGAAGAATGATGATACCATATTCATAGGTTCGTTTGCTTAACTTATATAAAATTCCGCTTACGCATACCAAATTTCATTCTATTTTTTAATTTAACAATTTTCTTATTAAATCTGCAGACATTATTGGAAAAATCACTAGGATGAATGACGTAAAAAGTATTACTACATATGTGGAAGGTCCAACTAAAATCCTCAACCTTCATATTACTGATCTTGGGTAAGAATTAAACGTTATTTTATTTTTATTGATTTGGAATTGATTGTGAACTACTTATTTTGCATTGAGTATACAGAGATTCAACGATTGATGTTGCTCTGCGGGGAAAAATAGCAGAAGAAGTGCACGATGAGATAACAAAGCAACCACCTGGTCCAATCATTTTTCTAGGAAGCTTACTGAAGACTTCTCTATATCAGGGTGAATTTATCCAAACTAATAAATTTACATCACTTCATGTTCATTAGAATAACCCAATCATAAATGTAAATCACAACAAATGTCTTGAAACACATTTTGTTAACCGTGTATACTAACATCATTTAATTTTTTCCTCTTTAGGGAAAGGAACTGTTCAAAGCTCTAAATTTACAACCAAAATCTTTATAAATGGATCACAACCAGAGATTCTGTAGTACCGAGAAGGGTAATTAAAATATGCTACTATAATTTGAGATTTTGGTTTATTCTTCTTTTGAACATAACATCATATTATTTTCTTATAGATTGAGCATCGAAGAATGTAATGGTCAGACGTCTATATCTGTTATTGAATTTTCCTCTTCGAAGAGCATAACTAAAGATGTGTTTTCATTGGTCGATAAGAAGATGATTGCCGAACTCATGAACATTAATGAGCTTTAAATCGATTTACATATCTTTAAATACCAATCTTCATAAATCATAGTTGGGTTTAATTTTTTAATCTTATATGTAGGACTTGATCTATAATTTACTTGCATCATTTAGTTATATTGATGAGAAGGACTGATATTACATTGGCTGCACAATATGCTTTACAAAAGCATCTCATTACTTTAACCCTGACATTGAAGCAATCGAGACAAATAAGTTTTCTTGTGCTAAATGCAGCAAAAAGATCACAACCACACGACCCAGGTTTCCATTTACTCTAAATCGATCATGTTTAATTTATGTAATTACAAAATCTCTCTTGCTATTTTAATAGTTTCTTTTACTCTAGATTTAAGGTACATGTTACAGCTGAAGACAACACTGGTAGTGGGTCTTTTATTTTGTTCGATGATGTTGTTATTCCGCTCATAAATAAGTCGGCGTATGAATTGCTTGAGCAGCAAGCAAAGGTGAATACACCTGTTACACTATTTTAATTACTACTCCCTATTAGCTTATACTTTTTATTAATTTTTACACGTTTACATTTGGTGTTGTATTCTAAATTGTAGTTTGAGCAATCGGGTGAAACTCCTCAAGAGCTCCTGGATCTAATTGGTTGCCGTTATGTTTTGAAGGTCATGCTTAAGGGTGCATCACAATATCAACGATCTTCTACATACAGATTCATAAGCCTTTCTGATGTTCCGGATGTTATTGAAAGTTTCTCTGAAAGTGGTTCCAATTGTGTAAGTGAAACAACTAGAAAGTAGTAGTTGAATTCATATACAATGTTTTATTGATGTTATATTGATTGGGAATCATTAACAAATTTTATGTTACGAATTCATAAAGCTATTGAATATGATACACTCACGCTGTCTGGAACTTCCCTTGGAACATCTGTTCAGGTATATTTTATAATACTTTCTTCTAATTTCATGACAATTTGATTGTAAATAATTTTTATGATAAACCATCATATATTTGCAGGTTGATACTATGTCTTCCGAAACTGCTAAGATTGAGAACAATGTGTCTTCAGAACCAATAACAACACCAAGGGCAAAAAGAGCTATGCCAAATAGTAATGGATGTGATATCCAACAATCGTGTACAAAACCTAGGCTACAAGCATCTAAAGTTGTTGTCAAAAAAGAAGTCACCAAAGCTTACATGAAAAAAGGAAAACAAAGTGATTGAATGATCCAATGTCTTACTATTTATTTTACTTTCATTTCTACGTCTCAACGTATTCATGTTTCAAATTTGATATATGCACTTTCTTAGTTGAATTCTACTTTTCCAGATATTTAATCTTTTTATTTAATTTAAGTTATATGCTTTGTGTCTACAATTTGGCCACTTGAAATTAAGATAATATTTAATTACACTATAACTTTCCAAATATTATAAACAAGCATTAAACTCAAACATTACATTAGAATAGTATAATTTGGAACCAAAATTTTAGTATTTTAAATTACAATTAAATAAGGAAAACAAATAATTGTTGATTTCTGAATAAATGTCATATTCAACTTTTTTGGCCTATAATATAGCAACGTTAAGGTAACCAACATTAAGTTTTATTTTGAATTGTTTGGTTAGTGGTGTAAATGTATTCAAATAAAGTTGTAATTTACAATTAGGAACACAAAATATAAGTCTATTTTTAAATATAGTGTACGTAATAATTAAGAAGACAATACACAGTTATTTTGGATACAACTGCACATCAAATGTGAATACTTCTTCACTTTCGTTACTTAGGTTCTCTCCTCCATTGTTATCCAGTTTGTCTTCAACAGTCTCTGGTAAACTTCAAACCTTTCACATGATTGACTGCTGAAACTGGATTCGATCATTGTTAAACCAAAAACAAGATCATCAACTATAGTTTTGTAAAGGAAAACTGAAGTACAAAACAGAGAAGGTTTGAAAGGATGGAAACTCTATCACAATACTAATTGTAGAACCTGTGGAGATTATTATTTGTATTCACATTGCTATTTTTCAATGTATATTTTCATTATTGTTACAGATAAAAAGCATCCTCTTATTGAAGACGAGTCAGAATCACCTTCCATGCCATATACAGATTCGCCTAATATCCTGAGTGATATAACAAACGGTACTAGAAAATCAAACCCTCTTAGATGCTATCTGAATATTTATATTTTAAACAAAGTGCTTTATGTTTATGCAGATTATCAATCTCCAAGAATGAAACGAATGTGTCTAACCAAAGAGAAGGAAAAACATATAGTAAATGAAGAATCATGTAAGAAACTAAGTATAATATGATAACGTACCTAATACTTTTTGACCACTCTTAAGATGTAAATAATACTTTTTCACAACAGCTTATACTACAAGGACGCACTCAGAAAATATGTATGATAACACAAACGACACCTAGTGTTGCTCAGTGATATCACAAACTGAAACACCAAGGAGTGGGAAATAGAAAGCTTCAGTTAAAGGTACTTAGCTTACAACATTAAAGTAAGATATATGTCAGATTAAAAAACCATAACCTTAATGTTCTATACTGGTCTTTATAGAAAAAGGTATCACCATCATCAGATCCTCATGTGTCTCTATATAATCCTGAAGGTAACCTCAAGATAGTGCTGTAAATCATGTCAACAACGTAATCTTTAAATTGGAGTATAAAGTTCATGTTTACCCTGCGTAACAGAATACGATGACGATGGTGATCCAACACATAGATGTGAGCATTGTGGAGCTATAATGTGGTACAATGAGCGAATACAAAAAAAGAAACATCAGAACAACTCCTAAATTTTCACTTTGTTGTATGCATGGTAAAATTGATCTACCACCACCAACTAAACCTCCTCACAAACTACAAGATCTCATGTTCAAAGGTGATCAAAAATCGAAAGTTTTCATGGAGAACATACTGGCCTTGAACTCAATATTCGCTTTTACCTCAATGAGTGGAAATATCGACACATCTGTGAACAACGGTAGAGGACCAAAGATTTTCAAGCTTCAAGGTCAAAACTGCCACATAATTGGTAGTTTACTTCCTCATCCCGGAGAACCAGCTAAATTCAATCAGTTGTATATACATGACACCGAGAATGAGAATCATAACAGAATAGATGCATTCAGGTTTGCATCTGCCTTCTAATTCTCTTTCATAGTTAACACGTATGTTTCTGTCTAATATTAGGTTACTATGAAAAGATAATTGAATTTATTATGCATCTCAAAGAGAACAACTCCATTACCTGAAGTAGAATTCTTGAGAGATGAGATTGTAGAAGACATTAAAATCATGTTGAATGAGTGTAATCCCTACTGCCATATTTTCAGAACTGCAAAAGAGTGTTTCAATGATTCACCTTCCTCAAATATTCAGCTAAAGCTAATTTCTAGGAGAAGTGGAGGAGGAAAAACTCATAATCTTCCAACAACTACTGAAGTTGCTGCTCTATTGGTTGGTGACTTTGATATAGAAATGGAACCAAGGGACGTGATTCTAGAGACAATGGATGGAAATTTAAAAAGAATTAGTGAACTTCACACTGGTTACCTTCTATTACAGTATCTTGTTTTGTTTCCACACGCGGAGGATGGTTATCACATTGATCTAGAGCTTAAGAAAACAACAACCACTTCAACGAGTTCACAGACAAGAGTAAGTATGAGAGAATTTTTTGCATATAAGATCATGGAACGTCCCCATTAACTGACTACGCTGATGAGCTCAGGAAAACTTTTCCGACAGTTTCTGGTAGATGGATTGACAATGATAGAGGCTGAAAGGATAGCATATTTGAAATTTAACCAAAAGACGCTGTGTGCTGATAATATGTTAACATTGAATCTTCTGTTGGGAAAGGAAACAGTAACTCCTCTAAGGTGGGAAGGCGTATTGTGCTACCATCAACTTTTATTGGCAGCGTTAAATGCATGCAAGAGAAATACATGGATGCAATGGCTGTTTGCCAGCACTTTGGATATCCAGATTTATTTATTACTTTCACTTGCAATCCAAAATGGCCAGAAACTACACAATTTCTAAAGGCTAGGAGACAGTATTCTACTGACAGAGTCGATATTGTTGCTAGGATTTTTAAGATTAAGCTAGACAAGATGATTGATGATATAAAAAATAATGAAGTTTTTGATCCGCAAATCTTATAAGATTTTTCTTTATAGATTCTTTTAACTTCGATTGCTCTTTTTTTGTCATTTTCCTGTAATATATTTGTTTTATGCAGTTTTGTATACTATTGAATTTCAAAAGCGAGGACTCCCTCATGCTCATATTCTATTATTTTTGCGGAAGGGGTCAAAGCTACTGTCAACAGAAGTCATTGACAAATTCATAAGTGCTGAAATACCAGACAAAGCAACTCATCCAAGTTTGTACAACGTTGTTAAAGAACTCATGATACATGGATCATGTGGGCTTGCAAATCTAAAATCTCCATGTAGGGAAAAAAATGCACAAAGAAATTTCCCAAAGAGTTCTGCGGAAGCACTTGCGTCAACGACGATGGCTTTCCAGTGTACAGACGAAGAGACGATAGTACAGCAGTTAAAAAAAAATGGAACTTCTCTAGACAATCGCTATGTCATACCTTTCAACCAGTATCTACTACTCATGTACCAAGCACATATAAATGTTGAATGGTGTAACCAAACTAAGGTCGTCAAATATTTGTTCAAATACATCAACAAGGAAAATGATCGTGTATTAGCTAAGGCACATCCGAATCCTATTGGAGATGATGGGTCTAATGAGGAGCTGGTGATAGATGAAATAAAGCAATTTTATGATTTCAGGTTAGTAAACAAAAACAGTTCATTACAATAGTAGTTTAAAAATAGAAAATACTTATGGTGCACACTAGGAAGACCATAAAATGTGATGCAGTGTTATTAAAACGTTATATTTAATTGGTTTAACACATTATCAATAATTGACCTATAGGTACATTGCACCATGTGAAGCTGCGTGGTGGATATTTGGATTTGAAACCCATTACAGTAGTGCTTCTATTCAAAGATTGAATATTCATCTAGAGGGAGAGCATAATGTCATTTATGATGAAGAAGATGTTGTTGATGAAGTTCTATCCAAAGAATCAAACCAAACCTCACAATTACTCGAGTGGTTTAAAGTGAACAGAGACGACGAGTTTGCAAGAACACTAACATACGCAGAATTTCCTCAATGGTTTGTATGGAATAGAACACAAAACAATGGACACCCCGGAAAAGAAATGTTTTGTTTGGTAGAATTCATCATTTTACACCAGCAGCAAGTCAATTATTCTACATGAGGATGCTTCTAAACAAAGCCAAATGCCCAACGTGTTTTGAAGATTTAAGAACGGTTGATGGAATTTTATACCCACATACAAAGAAGCATGTTTTTCTAGAAACCTTCTAGATGACGATCAGGAATATATTTCCGCTATTATTGAAGCAAGTCAGTGGGGAACAGGATAGTATATGCATAGAGTATTTGCTATGCTTCTAATTTCAGAAACTCTTGCAAGACCTGACCAAGATTGGTTGGAAACATGGCATTTGCTTTCTGAGGATATCTTATACATGCAGCGGAGAATCCGTCAATCACCATGTACACTATAAAATATACCATTACATCTTTTTATTGATCACAAAGGTAAAACAACTATGTTGATACTAATATTATTTCCTTAATGATGCAGCCTTGGAGATGTCAGATGATCAGATGAAGAATCAAGCATTGTTAGAAATTGAAAGACTTTTACAGTCGAATGGAAGTTCTCTGCAAAATTTCCCTGAATTACCATTTCCAGAGAATGATAACATTCCAGCTACGATCAACAGACTCATTAGTGAAGAATTGAGTTACAATAGGCATGATTGTGAACAGGATTACCAATGGCTGCTCCATTTGCTGAACCAAGAACAGAGGAATATTTATGAGCATATAATTGGAACGGTTAACTGTAAACAAGGCGGTGTTTTCTTTGTTTATGGATTTGCAGGAACAGGTAAAACGATTCTATGGAAAACACTGTCTACTTTCATTTATTCATTCAAAACGAGACATTGTCTTAAATGTAACATCGAGTGCAATGGCTGCATTGTTATAAGACGATGGTCGTATCGCACATTCTCGATTTTCAATACCAATAAAAGTAAACAAGACTTCCACCTGCCCCATTACTCCTGACTGTGATCTTACTAGGCTGCTAATAGATGCTAAGTTGATCATATGGGATGAGGCTCCAATAACACACAAACAGTGTTTTGAGGCTCTAGATCGTTCTTTGAAAAATATTATAAACTCCAACAAGCCTTTTGGCGGAAAGTCTATTGTATTTGGAGGTGATTTCTGTCAGATTCTTCTTGTGGTACCTAAAGATAGTCGTGAACAGATCGTAAGAGCTTCTCTATCTTCATCTTTTCTATGGGACTCATGTGAAGTTTTGAGACTAACAAAGAACATGTGCCTAACCGTTGAGGCAGATCCTAAAGAAGTGGATGTCATAAAAGAATTTTCAGAGTGGATACTAAAGCTTGGTGATGGTAAGCTTTCCTTGCCAAATGATAGTGAACCAGTAATAGATATACTGGACCTATATTGATCGAAATTATCTAATTCTGTAAAACAAAAACTAGACCTGAATTATATGAAGTAGAATAATAGTAAAGTTGTTGATTACTTTTTTCATCTACCGGCATGAACATCTTTTGTCATCAAAAATGATGTATTTCCAAACGAATTGGGCATCATATTCCGGATATAAGTTCATGTTTGGAGGGGAAAACGAGATAGAGAGAACGAGTGAGACTAGAACTTGAGCAAATAATGTTATTACAAAACTAAGCTCATAATTTCTTACTTTTTCAGGTGTCTACTTTTCTAAAGCAACTCTCTCTCTCATTTAGTTATTCAGTTTGCTTATTTGTTCTACTACTTTTATGTGTTTCTTCTCAATTTCTACTTAAAATAATGTTTATGTTGGTGGTAACGTCCGTACTCTTTTCTGATTTTCCTTTTAAGTTTTCGTGATGTTATAATTAATCTTATCATTGACTCTACAAATCTCCATATAACTCTTTCTTTTTTTTCATTTATGCAGAAACCTTTGTTGCAAAGAGTCTTAAACATAAATTTATTGTTTTGATAACTCAAGCTTTTGACATTACTAACAATGTGGGCTTTTATAAAACAACCACAATTGAATTAGTAGTAGTGGTAAACCAGTCCAAATTTTTGTATCTTTTACAAATTATTAACTATGTGGCCCAAAGTTTTGTAAATTTATTTGTTGCTGGAGTTATTATGTATTAGCGTGTTCAGTTTTTAATCATTGTATTGGATCAATTGTTTACATTGTTTAAGCAAACCCTTTTTGTTGTAATTTTACTATTTGTTAACTATTTGGCCCATTAATTGTAACCTCATTCTGTATCTTTTTTTTTTTCAATTTTGTTAACTTGTTTTAAAAGAAATTTTAAACCCCAAAAAAACGGTTCGTCTTCACTGGTTGTTAAATAAAAACAAAAGAAAACCGTCCACACAACCTTCACCAGTTACATCTTTCATTGGAAACTTAAAGCCGTCGTTTCCATTTTATGTGTTTTTCACAATGTTTACTAATTACTTCAACCAAATCTTCACTAACACTAAATCACTTTAGTTTTCACAATACATACTCTCTCGAAGATTCTCTGTTTTTTATGCACTTTCATTCTCTCTGAAAACTTATCTATTTTTTGATTTTTTTATCTTCCTAACAATTACGCAGGTAAACAAAAAACAGAAGGTGGTTGATGAAGAATCTATCCTTTTCTCCTTGACAGATGATCTCCTTCTAAAAATTGTTTCCCTAACTGGCCAAACTTCTTTGTCTGCTTTCTTAAATTTTTGGTCAACAAGCAAAAAGGTGAAAAAATTATGTGATGATCCTTCCATTCTCTCATCACTTTCGCCCAAAGAAGTCAGATTTGTTCCTTAGTGGCCAGAAATAGAGCAAGCAACTAAAAGGTACTCTATGTTGTGGGTTAATGACAATCCCAAAGCACAATATCGTTTAGGTGTATCTTACTATTTTTATGAAGACAAACCGGATTTGGGCCTTTCTTTACTACGTGATTCTTCAAGGCTTGATCACTGTTTCAGAATTTTTCTCTATGGAATCCTGTTACTACATATAGCGGGAAAGGGAGGGAAGAAGGGATTGAAATTCTTTTGAATCATATAAAGCCTTTACTGTCAACAACACTGCAGGTTTTCTTTGATTTCATTTATGCTATCGATGACATACTTTGGGGTCAAAGTGAAGTTGTAATACAAGATTTGAAGACAAAATTTGTTCCCGTTAATTGTGATTGTGACCGGAAGACGAAGAATTTTTTTGATGAAGACAATATCTGGCTTGAATTTGGTGCGAAGATTTATATAAAGACAGATGAAATGTGTCATCATTGTTTCTGGAATTTTGTTGTCAGAGCTTCTTTACGTGGTTGGGATTTTAATGGTATTATTCAGTTGTGAATGTTTAACATTTTGTATGTTTATAAAAATAATTGTGTACTTTGTATTTACAATTTCAGTTAAGTTGACTTTATAGTATTATGAAAAACCAAATAAATCTGTTTATTCATATTCTAACTTAATGCTTTACAACCTTAATGCTTTATTCTGTTTAATTACATTGTAATGTTAACCAGTATTTACGCATGGTCAATTAGATGTTGCGGTTTCTAGAGTCAAAAGTAGAAAGTGCCTGAAGAATCTCATCAGTGATGAAATAGGGCAAATGTTGATTAAAACAACAAATGGTGTATACAAACAGTTCTTTCAAACCATATGATATTTGTCATACATCATCGTAATATATTCCAAGGCAAAAACGAGATTTTTACATCTATTTCACTACATAACATTGTAATAAAGTGTAAAAATATGTTTTATATTACCAAGTGATATTATGTTATGGAAAGTTTGATTATAACCTTGAACTCCTATTGTTGAAGGCTTGTGTTTCAGATTGGTTGTATACCTGTTGCATAAGTTTAGTTTATCAAATTATGTGTCTACATATTTTTACTGAGAAGGTTTAATTTTTTTATAATATGAAATAAGAAATATTCAACAAAACGTTATTAGGGACCACCGCTTTAATTGTATTATTTAACTAAATGATAATATGTTTCTCCATTTTTGAAATATATTCAAGATAACATACTCTCTCCAAACATATTATCCAAGATAATTTTGTGGAGATAATATAAAATATTTCTTGGGAAGAAGAAGATATATATGTGTCAGAATGTTTATGCAACTGGTTGAGTATTAGGTTTGTGAAGAGATATATGTGTTAGGTTTCTGAAACTTTGCTATTTGTATGCAATGAATTACATTATTACGTTTTTTAAAAAAAAATTTTTTTTACCTGTTTGTGTTCTAAAAGTAAAAAGGGAAATAGTTGTAATTGTAATTTACAAAGTGTTGTGGTTTGTCTTCATTAAATCATATTATTATGTTTCTAAATTTGTAACTATTGTAGGTTGGAGATGTACCTATATTACAAAAACTATTATCTTCTTTATTTCCTTTTTTTCTTATTAGAGAAATTGACGTCAGATATTAATAAATATTTTTATTTAAAGTCTTAAGCTATGTTCAAATTGATATTGTTATAGTATATTGATTCATGAAATTAGTTATAATTATTTATATTCAAATAAATGAACAAATAAAGTTGTGATTTATGATATTTTAACCAATATTTATTTGGTTTAACATATAAAGAATACTAAAATTTGACCAAGGTAGGAAGAATATGTAGTTTAAATAACATATACATTAGTATGTCTATATTTCCACTATGATATACGTTTGAAAATATTATATTAATTAATACTAATTAATTGTCAAGTGGAATAATTTATAAACGAAAATTACTTCATAAGTTTATATGCAACATCTATTAAATTTTAACATAATATAAAACAACTTCAACCAGAGTTCATTATAGCGCTAAAATTTAACACATAACTAAGTATCACATTTACATTTAAACAAATAAATACCCACGAAGAGATTGTTTAATGATGTGATTCCAGAAACAAGGTTTACATGCGTCGGAGAAATTCATATCATTAGATGCACCAAACTCATTATATAGATTAGCTGGACTCAAAAAATCTTTAGTCTTCCCGTCAAATTTGCAAGTATAGGGTTTGTAGATCTCTTTTAAACTCTTAATTACACCCCAAGTATGAGCATATAGCGTTTCATCAACCTGCATGTCAAAAGCATTAAAAACTTCCAATGTTTTTGACATCGTTGATTTGGTAAACTGTTGAAGTGTTGTCATTCCTTCTTCTTTTCCCTCACAGCCAAGATGGACAAGGATAAGAGCATACACATAGATTACATAAATGAATTTTCCCATAGCAGCTTTGCGGAACAAGTAGACATCGGCCAGTGAAATCTTTGCAATAACCACAGAGTTATTAGCAATTTCTTTGAATTTCTTGGAGACATGGCGGAGATTTAACACGGATATTAAATCTGTTTTTGCGTAAATTGTAGCAATTGAGATTAAAATATCATCAGTTAAAGAAAGAATATGTGGTTCACTGTGGTCAATATTTTTTTTTTGGAGGCCATGATTTGAAGATATTTGAGTTCGTTTTGTATTATAGAACAAAAGAGACAGTTATTGATCAGAGAAAGATGGACTGGAACAGAAACACAACAATAAGAATAACTGATACTAAATTTGTCTTAATGTTAAATTATAAACGTTTTATTCAATCACTTTGGACACACAAACCGAAGCAACCTTTCTTGAAAAGTTTTGTTTTTTTTTTCAGTATAATAACTGAAAAAATTATATCATTTGCGTGATGACTTTATGAGTCAGATACAAGTAATGATGATATTACTTACAAAAAAACTATTATTTTGCTTATAAACGCAATTTTTAATATATATATAAATCTTGGTTACATGAAAACACTCTCTATCTATCTATGTATTTGACCAACATTCTTTTATCTGTTATCTTTTTTTCTTTGTAAGTATTGTCGTCATGTCTATACAATTTGGCCTTTACATTTAAAGATAGATTTGTTTCGTGTCGCCTAAATTAACAAGTATAATAGGGTTTAGGATTTGACAATTAACTGAATATTGTTAGATTTCTATGCTTACTTTCTTTTTCGTATCTAGGGTATGTAGTGTATGTTTCGAAAAAATAAAGTTGTTATAGTAGTATTTTGTGAACAAATTATTTTGTAGTGAAGACTTTATTTCAAATTACTAAATCTCTTATACTAAATTACTAAATAACCCTATTTTAATTATTACCTACATAGTTACGATAATAATCCAATTTAGTTTTTTGTTGAATAAATTATAGTTGTACTATATAATTTTATGTTTAAATGGTTATTATTGTAACTACTTACATATTCGTTACATGGTAATTTTTTTTGGGTGTGAGATGTAGAGTTTCCAATTATTTTAGGCTACCCCTAATGTACAAACTTAGTATTATAAATTGTACTAATAATATATTGTGTAAAATAATTAACAGAAACCTATTAGCTTATTCAATTTACTTAATATTCTGCTGGTAATATATGTAGAACTTCCGCCATAGTAGATAATCAAAGCATCTTCAACCAGCTTATATCATAGAAAACGCTACAGCGTATTTTTCATTTATATAACAATATTTACAAAAAATTTTTTGTTGTTGTTTCAGTTTCTTGGCAATTAAATACATTAGTAAATATCAAAGATTACCGTTCATAATTGTTTACACTATATTAAAAATTAATTATATGCTGTAGAGTATAATCCAACGTCTAATGTCATAGGAAGCAACTGACAAAATAAATAAAGTTATTATGTAATATTCATATAATTGTTCTAATAAAGTAATATTCATTTAATTTTTAAAGTAATAATTATAATTGGAAGTGTTATTAACTGAAAATATTCAAATTATCATATTAAACTGTTTTTTAAAATTATTAATTTATTTATGAATTACTTAGAACAAAACATAACCACAAAAGTTTTGTTACTCACAAATGTTGTTAACTTCTATCTCTCTTTTCTTATGTATCTCTATTCATCTCTTTTTTCGAAAATCATTTAGCATCATATTTAAATAATTAACTATATTTTACACAAGTAACTATATTTAATAACAAAATAATACAATTTAATTATTAACAATATATTTATATTATATTAAACATATACATATATATATATTTCGACTATATTGTACGTGTGAACATGTTGAAATATATGTTGTACAAGTGATCTAAATTAAATTACTTCATAAATTTATATACAATATACATTTAAAAGTAGCATAACAGTAATCAATTTCAACCACAGTTCACATGGAATAATAAAAATATTTGACGAGTTCAACAAAAAGTTTAACAAGGTAATTTCAATTGAGTTCAGAACTTAAACCGACATCAAAAACAACAACATTTAAGGAAATAAGTAGCCTCGAAGGGAATGTTTGACAATGTATTTCTAGAAACAAGGTTTGCATGCGTCTGCATAATCCATATTGTTAGATGCACCAAACGAGGCGAATAGATTTTCAGGCCTCAAAAAATTTGCAGTCATCCTGTCACATTTGCATATAAATGGTTTGAAGGTCTCCTTCAAACTTCTAATTGCCGACCATGACCTAGTCCATAGTGGATCATCAACCCGGATGTCAAAATTATTAAATTCTTCCAATGTTTTTGACATTGTTGATTTGGTAAATTGCTCTAGCATTGTTATTCCTTCGTCTTTGCCATCATCGCCAAGATGTATTAGGAGAAGAGCATAAACATATATTGCATCTCTGAAATTTCCCATTGCACATTTGCGGAACAAATCAAGCCCTTTTTCATAAAAAAAAGAATAAGTGCTAACCTGTACATTGCTTCCGGATAGTCATTCTCCAGCAAAAGTTTATATCTTTGGCATGCTTGCTCTTTCTCCGGCTAGTAAAGGTAGAAGTAGACATCGGCGAGTGAAATGTTTTTTAGAACCACCGGGTGATCAGAAATTTCCTTCCATTTCTTGAAAACTTGGTGGAGATTTAAAAGTGACTGTAACAAAGTTTTTCCACAAATAGTAGCTATGGAGATCAATACATCATTCGTTAAAGAAAAAAGTAGTGCTTCTTGATTTTGCAATACTTTCTTATTTGCAGCTATTGATGAAGATTTCAAGTAAATCTTGATGAGTAAGTGGAAAGAGAATATGATTGAAGGAAGAAAGAAGTAAAACAGCAGAAAATAAAAACCAGAGATATAAAAACCTGAGATCTCTTAATGGTCATTTATATTTCCAAATTCTATTCAATCATATCATCCACATGAAACAACGCACTGTAACATTCAGAACCCATAACTGAAACGTTTGTAGTTCCGGCTTACAAAATATATATTACGTACATCCTTTTTTATTTATATTCATTGCCTTGATTATAGCTTTAGTAGACCATAATTTTCTGAGTCTTACATTTATTTTACAGGTGGGATGCACTAAAAATGGATTCGTCTGGTTCTGTTGATAACTTCGACACCTTACTTGCTTCACAACCAAGTGTAAGAAGCAATATGGAGTTGATATTTAATTACCCTCCGGAGTCGTCATTACCAATACATTCGGAAGAGTATAACATATCCGGTACTTCTCCACATGCTTCTTCTAATAATATGATTACCACTTCCCCAACAAGTTTGTCTGGTTTATCTATTGCTTCCCAGTCACCGACAATTACTACTGGCGGCATGGTCGAAGAGAAAGACACTACTTATCTCACTGTTAAACTTATTGCAAATGCTATTCATTGCAACACTTTATGGCTTCATCGTTCCTTATCTATTTAGCATCATGTTGTGTCTTTTTCTACTAGGTCAGTGATTAGGGTTATTAAAAAGATGAATCATATGATCCATTTCTTAATGTTCAATTGTTTTTGAGCATTACTGTATTTTTTTTTGTTCTTTGTATTCACGTAATGTGAATGTCTCCGTATGTCATAAACCCAAATTTTTTTTATCTTTTCATTATTGAAGGAATAAGGTTATATTGTCAAACAAATTAATAGTATCTAATATTTATTTAACCTTTTCTCGAAACCATAGAACATTACCAGTCAAATACTATTTACTTTATATCTTGTAAAAATTAGGTCATTTTATTACGGTGCGAGCAATTTTTAAATCAGGACACATCAAATGTAATATACAAAAGTATTTGATATTTAATTAATTAAGTTTATACTTCAAAACTTGTACAGATGACCTAATTAATTTTATACATATATGCCATATACATGAATGTAAATTATATATATTGTACGCGTATGTCGTGTTAATTCAAAAATATATATTTCTTAGTCTATTTGAGATTAGTTTATTTTCATTTTTTTTTCATGATTAATGGTCAAAAATAATATCTTACTAGGGAAGTTATATTTAGTTTGCGGTCCTATTTTGTGTAATTGATCTGTTTTGTTATGGACATGAGCTTTTTCTATTGGGTCTAATTATGGACCTGGGCTTTTTACACTTCGTTTTAACCCATTTGTTATTTAATATATTAACTTTTTATTGGTTGGATGCTATTTAGTATATATTTTCAGCAGAATATATCAAAATAGATACGATGGGAAATAAAATATTCAAATTTGATACTGATTTGATATTTATGATATGACGAGACGAACCATAAACACTACTTTTTTGGGACTCGATATTGTAATTTATGATTGTAACTCTCTCTTTAGCTTCTTTCATAAACACCTACGTTTAGAAAGAAAACAAAATTTGAAAAAAAAATTGCAGAGATGGTTAGGGTTTGATATTGTTCTAAAAACGTGGTTTTTCAAAGAATCCAACGGCGTATTCTATGGTCGGCAATGTCGACATGCAAGAAGGTATAGAAAGTCACAATCAAGCAGTACCGGTACAAAATATTTCATCCGCTATGACTCTCTTACCAGCGCTGCCAACTCAAAGTGTTGATGTTGTTGATACCTTGACCGAGCAGACCAACTCTCCACTTCCGAACCCCGAGACTCCTATTACCAATCTTTCTGAGTCAGATTCAGATGCTATTGTGGATATTACTGAAACTTACAACCATTCTAACTGTACACCTGGTGATTTGCCAACAACCATAGCGTCACGTCTTAAAAAGTGCCGTAAGGATACTAGAGAGTGTTCTGACTGATTCGTCTCTGCTGTGGCTGAGAACAAATTTAAGATACTTTGTACTAAGACTATTATTTAGGAGAAATTAGTTTCAGATATAGAAGTAGCGAGTGTTAAAAACTGGATTACGAATACTGGGTTGTTGCCTACTGTCATGCTTCCTGGTAACTATGATTCTAAAGCAGTCATCGAATTTTGGTCTAACTTTCCCTCTGTTCTGGTGGATTCATCTGTTGTTTCCATGTTTGTTAGAGGCCATTTTTATGAGATTTCTGCAACAAAGATCAATGAGTTATTCGATCTACCAGATTTTAGTGAAAGTGAAGTAATAGCTGATTTGGGTAGTACGAGTGTTAGGGATTTGACTTTGTTTTCAACTGATGAGAAGAAATCAAGTTTGAAGGCGGTTGTGATAGCAGATGATTTCTCTAATGAGTACAAAGAGTTATAAAAGTTTTGTTGTGTCAATTGGTATCCAGGTCTCAACCAAGCTTATGTCCACCCCAACCGTTGTATCTTCATTTATCAGGTCATCTGCAACTTAAAATAATTTAATCTGGGTCAACTTGTCTTTGGAAATATGCTATCTCTGCATCCGAAATTAGCATCAAGAGGATCGATTCCATACCTTGCACTTATCTGGAAACTTCTTAATGCACAACGTCCAATTCCTATTGACCATTCATTTCCGGACCAGCCTGTTGAGGAAGCACGTGTAGTGAAGAGAAGGAAGCCTTATGTTAGGCATTCAATGAAGAAGTCAATGCCATCTACATCAACTCTCAGTTACAGGCAGACTGTGTCAGAGATTTACAAATTATGCAAGGATGTTATGTTCAAAGGTTAATATTATAATATTCATGTTCACTATTTTACATGTTTAGTTTATCATTATATATGTAAATATTTAATCAGGTCAAGAAAGTGATGATGGGGAGGAAGATGAAGATTAGAGGTAAGTTGCTATTCGAGAATACTGAATTTAATGGTTGGTATTTTGTTTGCCTTTTTAGTCAAACATTTTTTTGATAAGAGTGGTTTTATTCTACTAAACTATTTTGTCTATTTTGTTTGTATGATGAATTTCTGCTGAAATCAAACTCTGTATTTCAATATGTAGTGTTTACTATTAAGATATGTTTAGAAGTTTCAAATTGTGACCCATAACCCCACAATCATAAGCTACAAATATAATTTTTTCAAACTAAATTATCTGAACCATAAAACGTTGAATGTAATTTACTTAAGAAATTTACATAAAAACCACTGCTTCTTTCGTAAATCTAGTTCGTGATCACATCTTCACTCCCTGTTTTTTTATTTTTTTATTTTTTGTCAAATCCGGTAATGTTATTTTACTTATATGTTTTCCCAATAAAAACTTTTTTGGGCTGTTTAAAAATTGGAAACTTTTGACCGAGTAGCAATGATTGTAACCTCATTATTCAACTAATAAACTATTGATCCAGTAACATATAGGTATCAAATGTGTTTTTTGACCTGGTCGTCAAGCCCATATATTACTCATATGGTTAACTTATGTCAATGGGACAAACCCGATTATTTTGTGACAAAATGGTGTGATACTATTTGCTGAAATTAAGAACATAAGTACAAAACACAGATTACATAAATAAATAAAAAACATGAGAATACAAAGTTGTATCGAATAAAAAGATGCTGCTACTTAAATTCAATCCCCCTGAGTGAACGTTTGACTGCAAAATTCTAGAAGCAAGGCATGCATGCTTCTTCTTTTTTCAAGTCATTGTATGCACCAAAATCTTTTTCCAAATTATCCCAATCCAAAAATTCCTTTGTTTTACCATCACATTCACACTTCTCAGGAACAATTGAGTCCTTTAATTCTCTTATCGGCTTAAACGCATTAGCCAAAAAAAACTTGTTCACACGTCTATCAAATTTGAAAAAGTTTTCCACATTTTTGGACATCATGGGTTTGATAAAAGTCGAGAGCATATCACAACCTTTGTGTTTACCTTCACCACCAATATGAATTAGTATGTGGCCGTATAGATATGTAGCATCTTCAGATTTAGCAATAGATGCTTTCTTGAATAATACTAGACCTTCTGTTTTATAATTTTCGTAAAAAAAAAAACTGCTAACCGATGTATCGCAACCGGATTTCCCAACTCGCATAGACGGTGGTATCGTCGACCTCCTTGCTCTAGATCAGGCAAATAAGGAGTGAACTTAACTTCATCAAGTGATAGTCGGGAAATAATGTGATGATTATCATAAAAATTTCTCATATATTTGCATACTAAACATAGGTTGAGAAGTGACCGCAAAGATATATTTGCAGTAGAAGTAATAATCGTTATTAGAACATCATTTGGTAGTAAAAATATGTTGGATTCATGGACTCCTGTTTTTTTGTTCTTTTTGGCATGTTTTACAAACTAAGTTTGGATTATTGTGTTTAGGCTTTACTATCTTTAATTCTATTTATATAGTTAGATTTGCTTCGTTTAGAATCGGTTACAATCTTCGGATCATGCAATTGAACTCGATACAGCTGGTTTGTATTTAGGATTGGTTAGAATCGGTTACATGAATAGATTTGCTTCGTTTTTCAGGTACAAACTTCATTTAAGTGTACTGGATCGTACTGGCTACACAAAATGTATTCTATTCGATACAGCTGGTTTTGAACTCGTACGTGAGAGTGCTGATATGTTGCTAGACGACCTTTGTCACGTGGTTCGTATTCAAATCGTTTTTTTCGAACAATTTTTAATGTTAGTTGAATTATTCATTAAATTATACTTAATATTTATAGGATTGTGATATTGATATATTGTCGTTGGCAATACGTACTATCGTTGGGAAATCTTTTCATTTCCTGTTTTGTGTTGCATGAAACAACATTCTCAAGCATGAAGACACTTTCATCATATCTAAAGTTTGGTCAGCCCTTGATGTAATCGATAATGTGAAAGATAATGTGGCACAAATTGTATAAAAATATAAACACAAGGTATTGTATCCAAATTTATTTTTCCGTTATCAGTTTAATATTCCCAATATAATCAATCATTATTGTTTATTATCTTATATGTTTGTAATAATTTGATTATGTTCATCGATTATGTTATGTACAGCAATTTACATATCGTAGTAGTTCATATCACTTCTATTTCAATTTCGTTTAGTTTCTGAATAACAACCCTTTATATATATATCTGTTAGTAATTATAAATATTTATAAAATAAATTATCATGACCGGGTCTTAATCCTAATTCTGTATATATGAGAGCTATCCACATAAAATTACTTTTCTTTTTCCTTTCTTTGACATTCACATCATTTAACTTTTTATCACTATAACCATAAAAAAAAAGCAATGTCCCTTCATTTATCCATAAATAAACTTCAAACTATATCCTTACAATTATAGGTCTCATAATTCTCTGACAATCTTCTACGGCAATCAAACTCAACAAACTCTGAACACCATCAAAAGAACGGAATCCAAGTGACAACGGAAAAGCATAATTTGCTAATCTTTCCATCTGACGGTTAGCTTTTCCATACACATGAACAATGCGGATTGATCAGTTCCTTGTTAAAAATTCATAGCTTACTTGTGCTAGGAAAGAAAGAGGATGAGTATCCCTTATTCCTTTCGTGAATATATCGACTACCACATGTGAATCAACTTCCAGCTCTACACGAGTAAAATGTTTTTTCCAAGAAATGTACAACCCATAGTACACTTCTCATAGCTCCACCAATGGGGTTGTACATACCTATGTTAACCGCAAAGCCGTTACACTAGATATTCGTAGTCTCGAAGAACGCCACCCGCTGAAGCTAGGCCAGAATTACCATGAGAAGCTCCGTCTGTGTTTAACTTAATCTAACTTTCACGTGGAACTAACAACTAGATCATATGTGTTTCAATACCACCATCCCTTGCGTCATGTACATTTCTGCGTGTGCTACTTTCACTTCTCGTGCTTTATCCGTAATAAATAGCACTCGATCTCTACACCTCATATTAGTCTCAAACACATTTCCACAATGCCATTTTCAATTCTAGCATACACCCAAAATGAAGAAATTTATTCCACACGTAACCCTCTGTTTCTAATTTAACTCCAAGGTTCCCAAAAATTCATTCCAATAATAATGCTGAGAAGAACCAACATTGGTATCTTTGAGGAATCACATGCTGCCAAAGACGATACATTGCGGGACAATCTCTAAGAATGTGTAAGATCGTGTAATCTCCAGACCGACATACAGTACACAACGTAAACGTGCTCAAATGTCTCCTAACTATATCCACATTACTCATAATCACTTGATGAGCCGTAAGCCACAATAAGACCCTTACTCTTTTCGGAGCACACACGTGCCACATACATGAATATAAACCTTTCATATCTTGCTTTGGAGCCAAGTCTTGTGAGAGAAGAGCGTAGGCTGACTTCACGAGAAAGATTCTGTTTGTATTTCCTCTCCAAGATAATCAATCACGAGAGCCTGTAACCTTACAATAACAGCTGAAGTAACATGTAATCTTGTATTCGCATTCACTAAAGGATCAAGCTATGTAAAATCCCGACCAGCTCCATCAATTCATAAATCCGCTACATTCAGGGCATATGCGTTGGTCTTATTCCACTTGAAGCTCATGAAGGGCCTCATTCCCAATCCACTTATCGTTCCAAAACTTCACCGTACGACCATCCCCAATTACCCATCGCACTCCTGGTATAATCACATTCCTCACACTAGATATCACGCTGCTCTAAGTGAAAGACTAAGTGTTCTTTCGCACCAACCAATCACAATTCTTCACTGATCTTACATTATATTTCTCACGAAGCACTCGAGCCTATAAGCTCGTCGTATCATGCATAAGCCTCCACCCAATCTTCACTAAGAGGGCTTAGTTCATAAGTTTCATCTCGTAAATTCCCAAACCACCAGAATTGTTATGTTGACAAACATGGTCCCATGCTACTAAATGTAGCTTCCTCTTCTCAACCGTACTTCCTCAAATAAAAGATCTTGATAATTTATCCAACCTATCCAGAGTATGTTTGGGAAGACATATGGTGCTCATTGAATGTATCGAAATAGAAAATTGCCTTTATTAATGTAACTCGTCTCGTCATACTTAGAAAGCAGCATTTCCAACCTGATAGTCGAGAGGTTACTTTCTCTACCGCATCATGGAATGTGTCCTTTTTAATTCGTTTATGGAGAATAGGCATACAAAGATACTAACCCAAGTCCCTCGTCTGCTAGGTACCATGCACTCGCAACACTAATATGTGAAACTAGGTCTCGCGACACATTATCAGAGAAGAATATCTTTGACTTTTTAAGACTAACCTGTCGTTCAACGGCTTTACAAAACTGCTCCAACACCAACTTGGTACCATTGACCTGTGAAATTGAGGCCTCTGCGAACATGATAAAATCATACGCAAAAACAAATATGCAATAAAGTAGGCCCTCCTCGTGAAAGTTTTAGCGATTTCCATCTCTTAGCAGCCACTTCTAGCCCAACATTGGATCGCCATAAAAGCAAAATACCTCCAGTTTGACCTCCAGCATCGACACGAAACTCATTATCAAAGCCCAAGACTCTACAAATCCGATTGACTTGGTGCCCTTCTATGTGTGCCTCAAAAAATGCCAACATATCAGTAGTATATTTTTCAAAATATATCTCACAGCTCATAAAAAGTTCGGTTTATTTGCCCCTCAATAATTTCACAAAATACAATTTATCATAAGATATCGAATATAAACTGAAACCATCAGGATTAAATATTATTATAATATGGGTGACACCATTGGAGAAGTCTCAAGTCCCTTTGTCTTTCTGTCTCACAATCATCTGCATATCTGGTGTAGTTGACACAACACTCGGTTCTGTTTTCATCTCCATAACAAGCTGTTTCTCCATTTATATTGCACCAAATGTATCAGGACAGATACCACTGATTTTCCCCACCTCTTTTGAGTTTAACTGATACGTTTGCCCAACTTCTCCATCGATAACTCTTTGATTGATGAACCAAAAACATGGTCTCGTAAAGACCTTGATGGTTTATGGATATTAGCTTTCAGATTATTTTAAACACCTTAGGTCATTAACTTCTAAAGTATTACTTCCTCCTGCCTTTTTAAAAGTAAGGTCAATCTTAGCTCCATCATCTGAAACTGTCTCCTGGCCTATAAGCTATCTTTATTGGTCGTTTCTTCTCCAAGGTTCTTAATTGGTTTCGCACTAAAGGCAATTTCTTTTGTTAATTTCAAATTCTCCTTATTTGTCATTGAGGATAAACCCACACCCTTTATTAGTCTCTTCTTCTTCATGGTTCTTAACTAGTTTCCCACTAAGGCAGTTTTCTTTGTTAAAATCAAATCTTCCTTATTTTCCTCTAAAGATATCTCGGCTCCATTCATTCTCGTAATTAATGTATCTTCTGTAAGTTTTCTAAATCTATTTGATACAAGAATATTATCCTGATTTGAGAATCCTGAAATATCCTATAACTATTTGTGCTGAGCTGGCAGAGTACCAGAGCTTCCATTTGTCCTGGGAGAGTTAGATTTTGAACATGAACCCCTTACTGGAATGAAGCCACCGTTGGTCACCTCCGGCTCACAACCTGTGACCAAACGAGGTTCCTTCACTTGCGGGATCACCTTAGATGTCTGAGCCACATCAATAATGGTATCTGGTATCATTGGAGTGGGTTAGTAAGAGTAACTAGAGTTTGTGGATTCGGCTCCGTCACTCCACGTGTGCACAAATGCACCGAGTGTCCAAAAATCCCATAAGACGAAAAAATAGAGCTGAACCCCTTGAAATCTACAAAGTAACGGTCATCATTCACCTAAAATAGATGCCTTCAAAAGCTTAGATAAATCAACTTCCACACACACCATTGCAAACTTTTCTCTTTTGAATTTTAGTATTGTGAGATCCACTCTAAGTGGTTCATCCAAATCTTTTTCTGGTAGAACATAACCAGGATATCCAGCAGCCTCACCCACATCGGAGTTGCAACAATATCTTCCATACGAGGATTTAATCTCGCCTCCCAATCCTACACCAATAAGTAGCTATCAAAACTTTTCCACGGTCCTCCTGTAAGTGCAACCATATATTCCTCCTCGAAAGCAAAATGCATCATAAAGAATTGGCGAGACAGAACAAAACGTACATAGCTCTGACTGGTTTCCATAATTTTCGCAATTTCCGTGTGATGTTTGGGAGAGAGACCGGTCGCCACAACACCTTTAAGAAGATACATCTCTTCCCGATGCCCTCCATCACCTTTAGAACTTAATCATCAATCTAAATAACATGATCACCATTCAAACCATTTAGGAAACTCAAATTCATATGCTCATCAATAAAATCATCTTCCAAATCGGGATTTAACATCCCTCCAACCGTACTGCCTTGAACCCTAGCCAACCACGAAACTAGAGCTTCAGGTGGGTTTTCTGACGGAGCTCTTCAATCCACCGCTTCAATTGTGGATTTGTCCTTCCCTCCATCCTCCAAAACTCTAAGGGANAAATGTAGATTTGAAAATCAAACAAACATATTTAAAAGTCAAACAAACTCTATTTAGAAATCAAACTCAATGGATTTCAAAATCAAAATAAAGAATTCTTATGATGAAAACTAAAATATAACATACTTTGAATCTCGTATTATTATTGATGACTCTCCGTCCAATCTCTCCACATATCTGTCAAAAACTCTTCAGTCTAATACATGCTGAGAT
>OVBA01000631.1:0-60099 GCA_900406435.1 Lepidium aucheri | reverse complement strand
TTCACGCTGATCTAACTCATCCCTCAAGAGCCCTAGGTAACTACTTGGAATCCATCATATTAGCGTTAACCATGAAATAAAAATCAGCCAACATAGATCAAGCACTCGAATGACAATTAAAATCAACATTGAATCGTAAAAACTGAATTGCATAAAAACGTAAAACTCAAATCAGATTTTTGTTCTGNTTGTTCTAGAATTACAAAAGAGCTAATGTTTTCTCACTCGAAAACAACAAAAACTCGCTCGGAAATAGAAAACTAGAGATCCCCCAAAATCATCCTCACTCCCATTTTTATAAGCATCTCACGACAACCTGAAGTAAAACTCGGCCCACCAAGAGAAAGGCCCAATCTTCAGTGGGTCTTGAAGCCACGCTCGATCCAGACGCTGATCAGGTCCATGATCAGAACCTTGCATCTCAAGATAATACACACTCGAACTGCAGCTCCAGTGCAATCATGCGTTCGTTCGAGTGTCATCTCACAGTTCGAATTCTTCATGTTTTCTTTGCCACACCAATCCAGTTGAAGTTTGATAAGGCTCGAGCAGTACTCGAGCTTCCTCTTTTGTTTCCATGCTCTAACCACACTCCAAGTGTTGCAACTTTGCATCTCTTCTCAGTCACTAGTCCAGAAAGCTCCATCTTCGCACTTTTAGTACCTAAAATCTCCTCGAATACAAAATGCATGCTAATGCAAATGAATGAAGCTATTTGGACTCTAAAATGACACTAATATATTATATATGCATGTAAAAACGGCTAAATAGAACTCCTAAAATGTGCTAAAAACCATACATATCAATAAGTAAATTATATAAATAGTAATTTATCAAGTATATACTACTATAAATTATATCATAAGTAATTTATCAAGTATATACTAATATAAATTATTAATATCATACGTTTAAAAGTGCTTATCAAAATCTCAACAAAATGTTTGTTTAAAAAAAAACTAATGAAAATCAAATTTTAATTGGTTAAAGATTTCTTTTTTAAACCAGCAAAAATCAAATTTTAATTAGTCTTTCTAAACCAACAAAAATCAAATCTTAATTGGTTAAAATTTTATTTTTAACAAAAAAATTCAAATCTTAATTGATTACCTTCCAGAGGTTTAAAATTTTGACTTTAATCCTCCAACTTTCTTTGCTAAGTTTTAACGAAAATCTTTGGGAGAAAGACATGATGAATAAACAATAATTGAGAGAAAAAAGTGTCAATTTCGTTTGTGTTATTAAATTTGTCCCGAGATTTCTCTTATATAGACTTCGATTACATTTATATTCTCTTAAGATTAGGAATTTCTTGTGTTTGATTTTCCCTAGATATAAAGTATTTAGTAAATACTTAATTATTGAATTAATGTTCTTGTCATAATTTAACATACAAACAAAATCTGTTTAATTAAGGATCTTATTATAATCTTAACAAACTTACTTTTTTGTAAAAACTTAGAAAAAATGTGGCTGATTTAAAATTTGACCAATCAAATCAAATCAATTAAAATTTTATTGCTATAAATTAATTATCTAATACAAATTTTAAATTTCTATTATATTATTATAAACCTTAATCTGTTACGCGCCACATCGAACTTAATCAAATTATCCTCCAACTGAAACCCTCCAATCACCACAGAGGTTTTAGCTTTGACTCCTCCATCAACAAAACACAAACAGATAACATCGTCACTAACACTCACCATCGAGTTAGCTCCAAAGATCCTCCAAATCACATCGTTGCTATGAAGCACAAGCTAAATCTCTGGCACGGCGTATCCTACTCGCGTGATGCCGACGTTCTTCGTGCTGAAACACGCCCCAAACGGTTTCACCGATGGTACTTGAGTGATGTTCCTCGTGGTTGTTGCTTTGATGAAAGATGACGTGAAGGCTTTGAAGATCGATCTCTTTAACACTGTGTAAGGATTCACAGTACTGATTTTGGTTCCTCCTTTTCCAGTACTTTCATCGATCTTCAAACGCTTTGGATTGATTGGAACTGATTTTTCAGAGATTTTAATTGATGTTACTCCGATGAAATACTCTGAAGATTTCGGACCTTCTGGAAACACAGAAGCGATGAGAAGCAGTGTCGTGTGGAGATTTGAGATTTGAATTCCAGGGAGGAAAACGTAAGGTCCATTGCCGAAGAAGATGACTCCTCTTCCGTTAGTTAAACACACAACAAATTTCCGATTAAAGCTAAACACAGTGGCAAATTGCGACGGTAATGCGATGTTGTTACGTCCTAATCCAGCCATACTAACGTTTCCACGAGCAAGTTCTTTAAGAAGAAATGTTGAGCTGCAAACGAAAATGAAATTAGGGAGTTTAACAATACGACCTGAATTAGATTAGTGGGCTTCAAATTCATTTCTCATACATGTCCGGGTCCATTAAGTCTTTGGGCATGTGATGTGCCTTTGTTATTAAGGCCCATCCAAGTTCTGTAGTATGCAACGACAAAAAGAATTGCTTTTGTACCTGTAGATTGTTAAGATTGGAATCACGTCATTTTGCTGTGACAGAGCCGTTGGTGGCAGGGCAATTTGGGAAAACGTGATGATTAACAAGAAGCTATATAAGCATGAAGCTGAAAAGAGATTAGGGTAAGAGAAAGGATTACCATTTATAAGCGGCAGCTAACAAGAGAGTGTGGGGAGAGGAAAACACCAAGAGAGTGATTTGCTTTCTTCTCTGTATTCTGGGTTTGTGTTAGTGAGGTGAGTGACTGTAAGGGTGAGTGATTCTTTACTTGTAATCTCTGATACTTTGGCTTAATAAATCACATGTGAGCTGTGGTTTAGCTCACTGAGATATACTGTGATCGAGTTTGATCACAGGAACTCGTAAATCCCTTTGTCATAATCTGCAAACAACAAATTAACAATCAATAACACAGACCAGTCAGGATATTAACTAGTTTGTAGCTCAACGATTAGTCCAACAGTAGTATCAGAGCCAGGTTAGAGCTCAGGTGGTTAAGGTATTAAGTTTAAGGTATTAGCTCAACTGGAAATCCTAGGTCTTGTTGCACCTCTTTTACCTGTGTACCTAGAAGAAGAAGAGATCTATGAGCTCAAGGATGAACAAGAGGTTAAGGTGACAACAGAGGTCAAAGATGGTAAAGAGGTCAGGGTAGAGCTGAAAGAATCTAATAAGACTATAGAGGAACAGTTTGCTACAGATAAAGCAGACCCAAAGTTTAAAGACAAAGACAAAAGAGCGAAGAATCTGATCGGATCAAGCTTGTCAGACAGTGTGTTAAGGAAGGTTAAGAGGGAAAGGACAGCTTGTGATATGTGGATGGCTTTGGAGGCAGAATATCAGGTTAAAACTCTTCCACACCGATTCAATCTTAAGAAAAAGTTCTATAGCTTTAAGATGGATCCTAGAAAGAATTTGGATAAGAACCTAAATACCTTCAATCGGCTCATATCAGACCTGGCTAGTGTTCATGTGGACATTGGTGATGAAGATAAAGCTTCTATACTCATGAATAGTCTTCCAAAACAATTTGAGAACCTGGTTCACACATTGAAGTATACAGTCGGTAAACAGACAATCACTCAAAAGGATATTATTAGTTCAGCCTACTCAATAGAGATGGAACTAATGGAAAAGGGAGAGTATAAACTTCAATCAGAATCTGAAGGTTTGATAGTTCAAGCTCGTGGAAAATCAGAGAAGAGAAGTCAGTCTAAGGATAAAAGGAATAGCAACAAACACAGATCAAAGTCAAAGACAAAAGCAAAAACATGTTGGACATGTGGTGCTGATGGTCATTTCAAGAAAGATTGTCCCAAGAGGAAATCAAATGGAAATGGTAATAAGACTGACACAGCAGAAGCAAGCATCTGCAAAGCTGAGTTCATAGAACCTAAAATGTTAGCAGCCTCAGAAAAGACACCTGAAGATCAATGGATGCTTGATTCTGGTTGTTCATATCACATGACATGTAGAAAGGAGTTGATGTTTGATCTGGAAGAAATGGATGGGGGCAGAGTGTTAATGGGTAATGACAGTTTCTGTGAAGTAAAAGGAATTGGAAAGGTAAAATTTGTGAATGATGATGGTTCGATGTTTATCTTATCACAAGTAAGATACACACTTACTTTAATAAGAAACCTAATCTCGTTGGGACAACTGGAAACACTAAATTGTGGGTATCAATCTAGACACTACAAGATGAAAGTATTCTCAAGGGAAAAGGTTGTAATGACTGCAGATTACAAGAATACATTATACTTCATAAATGGGAAAGCAGAAGTTACAAAGTGTAATGTGTCAGTAAAGGTAGAAAATTCTACAGAGATGTGGCATAGTAGACTTGGGCATATGAGCAGTAAGAACATGAAGATATTGTGTGATAAGGGGTTGATTGGCATTCAAGAAGGGAACACATTATTCTAATGAACCGTTAGAATATGTGCATTCAAATATTTGGGGATCACCAAATGTGACACCAAGTCATGCTAAGAGTCAGTACTACATGTCTTTTATGGATGACTATACTAGAAAAGTATGGGTATACTTCTTGAAGACAAAAGATGAAACTTATGCTAAATTTGTTGAGTGGAAAAATCTCACAGAAAATCAGAGTGGGAAGAAGTTAAAAGGCTTGAGAACAGACAATGGATTGGAGTACTGTAATAAGATTTTCGAAGATTATTGCAAAGCTCATGGTGTTCATAGGCACAGAACTTTTCCATATACTCCACTACAAAATGGAGTGGCTAAGAGACTCAATAAAAGGGTTTTAGAAAAGGTGAGAAGTTTTCTAAGTGAAACTGGATTACCTAAAGCCTATTGGGCTGAAGCTACTGCTACAGTGGTATATATACTTAATAGGACTCCATCTAAACCTATTAATTATCAGATTCCTAAACAATTGTGGTCAGGGAAAGAACCAAATTATTCACATATGAAAAGGTTTGGATGCCTCACCTATTTTCATGTCGATCAAGGAAAGCTCAAGCCAAGAGCTAAAAAGGGCATATTTATGGGATATTTAGAGGGAGTAAAAGGTTACAAGATTTGGAGCTTGGAGGACAGAATGTGTATTGTTAGCAGAGATGTGAGATTCAATGAATCTATGGTTTACAAGGATTTTGATAAGGTAACAGACTGTATAGCACAGCAAGTACCAGAAAAGAAGATCAAGAAAGTCTCGTTTGTATTACCAGGAGATGAAAATACTGAAAGGGGAGAATCAAGTATAACTCCAGAGATTTCAACTCAAGGTGGAGATTCTTCAGAGGTTAGTCAAATAAGTTCTGATGAGGAGGATCAGTTAAGTGAAAACAAAGAAACAGAATCATTCAGTGATTACTTGTTGGCACGGGACAGAGACAGGAGGGTTATAAGAAAACCAAGCAGATATATTGAGTCAAATGTTGCAATGTATGCTTTAACCATGTCACAGTTAGTTGAAGAGGATGAACCTAGCACATATGAAGAAGCAATGAAAAGCAAGAATAAAGATATGTGGATAGCTGCAACAGAAGAAGAAATGGGGTCTTTAAAAAGGAGCAACACATGGGTTAAAAGACCAAGATCTGAAGCAACAAGAACCATTGGATGCAAGTGGATATTCAAGCTAAAACCGGGATTCCAGGGGTTGAGAATCCAAGATTTAAAGCAAGGTTAGTGGCTAATGGTTTCAGACAGATTGGGGGTATTGATTACCATGAGGTTTTCTTACCAGTCGTCAAGCATATTACCATCAGATTAATGCTATCACTAGTAGTTAATCATGATTGGGAATTGGAACAAATGGATGTTAAGACAGCGTTCTTCCATGGCAATCTCGATGAAGACATTTATATGGAACAGCCAGAGGGTTTCTCAGAAGGTGATGAAGTTTGTTTGTTAAAGAGGTCCCTTTATGGGTTGAAACAATCACCAAGGTAGTGGAATTTGAGGTTTGATCAGTTCATCATATCTAAAGGTTATTCAAAGAGTGAGTTTGATAGCTGTGTGTATATTAAAGGCTACAGGAAGGATGAAAAAGTATATCTATTACTTTATGTGGATGATATATTGTTGGCTGCTAAAGATATGGCTGAGATTAACAAAATCAATAATCTATTAAGTGAAGAGTTTGAGATGAAAAACTTGGGGCCAGTGAGTAGATTTCTGGGAATGGATATTAAAAGAGACAGGAAGAATGGGACTCTAAAGCTGTCACAACAAGTTTACATCGAAAAGGTTCTAAGGACATTCAATATGTCTAATTGCAAGGTTGCATAGACACCTCTAGGTTGTCATTTCAAGTTATCATCTACCAAAGAAGAAGACAGAGCAAACGCAGAGAAAGAAATAAGGAACATACCTTACTATAGTACGGTAGGTAGTTTGATGTATGGAATGGTTGGCTCCCGCCCAGATTTGGCCTATGCAGTTGGAGTCGTAAGTCGATTCATGAGTGCACCTGACACAAAATATTGGGAGGCGGATAAATGGATACTAAGGTATCTAAATTACTCAAAAGATTTATGTTTAACATTCACAAAGTCAGACAAAATCGAGGTGAGAGGATACTGTGACAGTAACTATGCATCTGACCTTAATAGAAGATGATCAATCTCAGGGTATGTCTTTAAGGTTTGAGGCAATACGGTGAGTTGGAGATCAGGTCTGCAAAGCATAGTAGCACTATCAATGACAGAGGCAGAATATATGGCACTTGTGGAAGCTTGTAAAGAAGCTTTATGGTTGAAAGGTATTACCTTAGAGTTAGGGTTTCACCAAGAATCTGTGGCAATCGGGTGTGATTCACAAAGTGCAATATGTCTGGCCAAAAATAGCGTATTTTGTGACTGAACAAAGCATATGGCAATTAGAATGAGTTTTGTCAGAGATTTAGTCACAGAGGGTATTATTTCAGTTATAAAAGTGAAGACTACAGAAAATCCAGCTGATATACTTACCAAGTTAGTGCTGATTCAGAAGTTTGATGAAGCGTTGAGAGTTCTTTGAGTTCTCAAGAACTAACTATCAAGCTCCAGAACTGGAGCAGGGTCTTCGATGGTTTAGTCGAAGATGAGCAGATTCCTTGATGGTGTAATCAGAGATGAGCTGGGTCTTTGGCAGTGTAGTCAGAGATGGTAAAAGGGATCGATGGCAGTATAGTCGAAGATGATTCATGTTTGACGGTACAGTTGAAGATGAAGAGGAAGTGAGATGCAGAATATCGTTTACTTTCTCGGGTGTTATGTCTGAAAAATGAATATGAGGTGGAGTATGTGGGCTTCAAATTCATTTCTTATACATGTTTCGGTCCATTAAAGCCTTTGGTATTAAGGCCTATCCGAGTTCTGCAGTATGCATAACGACAAAAAGAATTGCTTTTGTACCTGTAGATTGTTAAGATTGGAATCACGTCATTTTGCTGTGACAGAGCCGTTGATAGCAAGGCAATTTGGGAAAACATGATGATTAACAAGCAGCTATATAAACATGAAGCTGAAGAGAGATTAGGGTAAGAGAAAGGATTACCATTTATAAGCGCCAGCTAACAAGAGAGTGTGGTGAGTGATTTGCTTTCTTCTCTGTATTATGGGTTTGTGTTAGTGAGGTGAGTGACTGTGAGGGTGAGTGATTCTTTACTTGTAATCTCTGATACTTTGGCTTAATGAATCACCTGTGAGCTGTGGTTTAGCTCACTGAGATGTACTGTGATCGAGTTTGACCACAGGAACTCGTAAATCCCTTTGTCATAATCTGCAAACAACAAATCAACAATCAATAATACAGACCAGTCAGGATATTAACTAGTTTGTAGCTCCACGATTAGTCCAACAAGATCCATCAGTTGATTGAATAGAGACAACGTCTGTAGCAAATTTGCCGGAAGTAGAGGTTTCAGTGACGGTGTTTTCAGGAAATGCACCACAAGTGTTGTTGTTACAGCCAGGTCTTGGAGGAGAGAAGCATTCTCCGCAAGCAATGGAGTTGGCGCATGAGCACACGGGAGAGTTACAACAAGGAGATTTGTAAGTGGAGGAGAGGTAGTTTTTGTCACAGTCTACCCAAAGAGATTGACCATCGAGGTCAAAGACAACGGAGACGGCGACGAGTGGTGTACGTTGGTCGATGATGGTTGTGTATTGGAGAGTAGATTTTTCTTTAGTAACAAGGAGGATAAGAGCTTTAGGTCGGAATGATGGTTGAGCTGACGATGAAAGTGAGAAGATGAAGAGAAAGAGAACTGAGAAGATGATTTGAGAAGAGGCCATGGTTAAAAGAGGTGAGTGAATGAGTGTGAAGAAAAAGATTGGTGTCTATTTATAGAAAGATTTTCTTCTTTTGGCATTGGTCTTTGTTTTAAAAAAATTTACTAGTTGGGCAATATCTTATTGTTTTACTATTTTCAAGGTGAACTGATGGAAACATGTGCATTTGCACATGACAAATAAAAAAATTCATATAACCAAAAACAATACTAAAGTTTTGTACTAAAAAGAAATATCTGATAAATAAAGCTTACCTTTCATAACAGGCTCGTAAGAAAAAGCCCAATATGGTTTATTATCCCAAAAAGCAAGCCCATGTTAATACAATTTCACCGCTATGGGTTATTTTTTTGATTCGAGTAAATCTTGGACAATTATGTCAATCTAGAGAAAACTTAGGTCCAAAAATGGTCTTAAGCACAGTCTCGATGGTAACAAATTTTTGTGATCTCATCCATAGTAAATTTTTAATGCAAGGATACACATAGACTTACAAAGTTTTTATTCATTTCAAAGTTCACAAATTCCTAAATGAGCATGTAATTTTGTAACCAAATCAAACTAACACATGACCTTCCATAACAGTGATTGCTTTGCCTCTAAGCAAAACCCTCTAATTCTCATTGTCAAGATGAACTTTCAGTATCCCATCTCTGCTTGAAGCCTAAACATATATCAAAATAATATCTAAATCAATTTTTTAGAAGCTAATGAGTCTCAAGTGTCTGTATGTGGAAAGAGAGAGAACCTGGTAGGCTATGAAATTAGACTTGTTCATCTTTGAGCTCCAGTAATGTGCTAAGGCACAATATGCACTTCCAATAACAGGGTCCTTAAGAGCCAAGATTACAAAGCAATGTAAATGTTTTCCTTTCGCTGTGTAGAATTATGAGTTTTCAATTTAAAATCAATTGGCAATGAGTGTGGAGACCCTTATCTTATATATAGTACTCAAGTCTCATCTAAATTTCTGATATGACATCTTCTCACACCCACGCTCGAGATAATTGCATGTCTAGCCATTAGTCTCGACAATTCAATTTCGGGTCAAATTAATCGGATCTCGGGCCGATTAGTTCGGGTGGGACAGTGTGAGTTCAGACTCTAATACCATGTAAAATTATGAGTTTCCAACTAAAAACCAATTGGCAATAAGTGGAAAGACCCTTATCTTATATATAGTACTCAAATGCCATCTAAATTCTCGATGTGGGATTTTCTTACCTTCTGTCTCAATATATAAACAAATGCATATGAAATCAGCAAAACCTCTCTTCACTCTCCTTTTGAAAGAGTATAAAAGTAACTCTCTGAAATCGATTTCGATATCAGTAATTCAAGTAACAAAACACACAAACACATAACTCATACTGCAGGAAAACAATTCTCCCTTTCTTGATACCGTATGGATGATCGGAAATTCACATACACGAAGTGATATCTGGAAAGGTTAAGAAACAAAGTTTTGTGATCGCCCTTCTTCCGAACTCACTCAAACCGGAGATTTGGTGCTTGCATGTGAGTAAAGAAGGGAGTCAAGAAGTATACACACTAAAAAACAAAGAAAACAAATATACCAAGTGATTCAAGAAGAGAATAACGACCATGGCCAAGTTACGGCGGAAACACCAACTCATGAATCCTTTAACTCCATGAAGATATTTGATGAAAAACTGGTGATTGATTGTCAATTACAGTAACATGCAAGACCATACTCATATGCTTCATGGTAGATTGTGAACCCAAAAACAGAACATGACAAAGTAATGAATCTCAAAACTCTGCCTTGTGCTCGATTCATCTTAAGAACACCACCCATCTGTGAAGCTTATTGCATATCCTAATCGAGCGCAAGAAATAACATACAGAAGAGATTTAAGCACAAATTGACAAAAATTCTCTAAAGATAAATCGGATCAACAAGACAGTGAAACGAAGAACGAGAACTTGTGATTAACTCAAACAAGAAGTCTTACTTCTTCCGGTTAAACATGCAAGCTGATCTGCAAAAAGCCTTTGAATCGCTTCAATTAGAAGAAGATCCCGCTGATCTTCCTCCCTTGGATAATTACAGTACTGAGGAAGGAAACAAGTTTGTCTAAATAGGCAGATTACTAAACCCCAAAAAGCAAAACATGGCTAAAGCCATGATCACTCTACCTCGTATATGGAAAATATATGCTAGAATAATTGGAGTTGTTATATCACAAGATCACTTCCAATTTATCTTCCCAACAGAAGAATCCCGTCTGGTTGTTACACGATTTGGATTGTGGACCTTGATGATTGGGGTGTAGCTGTAAGCACAACACAAGACATGCAAGCGGAAGATTACATTACTAAATTTCCACTATGGATATGAATATACAATGTCCCACTAAATCACCACACCATGGATCTGTTCAAAGCAGTTGGTAGCTTGTTTGGAGATATGTTGGAAGTGGATTTCGATGAAAACAGAACATCTCTTCATAGCTTCACAAGAGTCAGAAACATGCTAACTCACGATAAGAGCCACTGCCCATGGTTAGCTTCACCAACTCCACCAGGCTCACCAATAACAGATGAAGGAGCCACGAATGATAATAATCAACATAAGAACATCACTGAAGGTAACAAGGAAAAAGAGACTAGCAACAATTTAGCTCTGGAAGCAAGTGGATCCACATCCCAAAATCGCCCAACTTCGCATAGAGTTAAGGTTGCTCTAGAGACCAAAGATAATGAACTTCTCAAGAAGGAAAACAAATTCCAAACTAAAACCTCAGCATCCAATAGCAGAACTTTACAGATTAAGGAAAGAAGGAATACAAGAACGAGACAAGCCAACACAAATCAGAATACAAGGGGCACGCTTGTGGATAAGGAAAAGGAAAAAACCGAAGAACAGATTCACACACTGATGACTCACACAAGCCAAGTTAAGAGGCCCCAAACCTTGAACCAGAAGATAGGAACTTACAAGGAAATCTTACAAGAAGTAAATACTGATAAGGAACTAAATATGTATGTGAGAGACAGCACTAAAAAGCGCAAGATCAATAAGGATTCCTCTACTTTGCAACTCCAAGCTCAAGAACAGGCAAACACAGGTATGGTGACTATCCTTAAGTCACCCAAATCACTATGACCATCCTGAGCTGGAACTGTCAGGGTTTGGGGAATAATCTGACAGTCCGAAGGCTAAAGGAAATAAGGAAAACAATATTTCCGGATTACGTATTCCTCATGGAAACTAAAAACACTTTACCGTTTATAAACAAAGTTAAGGAATGGCTAGGATATAAGAATATCTATACTATCGAACCAGAAGGGCTAAGTGGAGGACTTGCTCTATTTTGGAAACACAAGGATGATTTGCAAGTACTTCAAGGTAACAAGAATATAATATATACTAAGTTGAGAGTGGGAAAGCACTTTATTTATATCACTTTCGTTTATGGTCACCCAATACACCGTAACAAATAATTAGTATGGGATCAAATAAGGCAAATTAACTATACCAGAAGATCAGCCTGGATGCTTATAGGAGACTTCAATGAAATAAGAGATAATAAAGAAAAGCTAGGAGGACCATTAAGACTGAACTGGACGATGCAATCCTTTAAGGACATGATTGAGGAGTGTGATATGGAAGAAATTAACAGCAATGGTCCAAGATATTCATGGATGGGTTCAAGGGGAGGACAATGGATCCAAATCAGATTAGATAAGGATTCTGGTAATACAGAGATGATGTGTTTGTTCCCACAGACCACTTCAACGTATATGGACATAATGGGCTCAGACCACAGACCAGTGATGGTTAATATGGTGACAGAATTATATACATATGCCAAAAGATTCTTCTTTGATAACAGATGGACCAAAAGCAAAAGGTTGGAGGAAATCATTAGGACTTGCTGGAACATGAACACATAAGCGGAGGTAGCTATCAGAATCAGAGCTTGCAGACAAGGCATTTCTCAGTGGAAGAAAAGAAACTTAACTAATTTTGTGAATAATATAGAGCAACTAAAGGAAAAACTGCAGAGAGAGGTAACAAAAAGCCAACCCAACATCAGTATCATTAGCCAAGTAAAAGCAGAGCTAATGGTTCAAGTCAAGCTGGAAGAGGACTACTAGAAACAAAAAGCTAAACAAAGATGGCTGAGAAATGGTGATGCCAACACCAAATTCTTCCACACTTGGGTAAATAAAAACAGAAAAAGGTAATCAAATCAATTACCTAAAAGACAATGAGGGACACAAACACTACTTGGAAGGTTCCAAAGGAGAAATAGCTACACAATACTTCAAAGGTTTATTCACCTCACAAAGCCTATCAAATAGTGACAGCTTTACAAGACATATCCAACAGAAAGTCGATCAAGTTATGAACAATAAACTCATAGAGGAGGTAACGACAAGAGATATCAAAGAAGCCATTTACAATATTAAAACAGAAAGTGCTCCAGGACCAGATGGTATGACTGGTGCCTTCTACAAGATATATTGGAATCTACTAGAACCACAACTAACAAAGGAAGTAAAAGAAGTTTTTGAGAAAGGGTCAATACCACAAGAATGGAACTACACCTACATCAGTCTCATCCCCAAAATAGACAATGCAATTTTGATGACTGATTTCCGCCCAATCAGCCTGTGTTCCGTAATGTATAAGATTGTCTCTAAGATCATCACTAAAAGGCTGCAACCGATGCTTAAGGATATTATATCAGATTCTCAAGGAGCATTTACACTGGGGAAATTGATAACGGATAACATCATGATAGCTCATGAACTTATTCACCACATCAACACTAACAAAAAGGGTAAAGCGGCGTACATGGTAGTCAAAATGGATATATCCAAAGCTTATGATCGACTAGAATGGGATTTCATAAAGGATGTGTTGCTACAGATTGGTTTTGATATGAAATGGGTTAACCTCGTGATGAGTTGCATCACCACAATTACATATTCCATTCTCATTAATGGTCAAGCGAATGGGCTGGTTTAACCATAGAGAGGACTTAGACAAGGGGATCCAATTTCTCCATACCTCTACATCCTCTGTACAGAAGCTTTGATAGGCAAAATCAGAAACCATACCTCTCAAGGTAGGCTCACGGGTATACAATTTCATCCTACAGGGCCTAAAATCAGCCACTTTCTTTATGTAGACGATAGCTTATTTGTATGCAAAGCTAACACCAATAAAGCAGGAAATCTTAAAAACTTCCTACAAGCATAAGCAGAAGTATCAGGACAGATGGTTAACTTTGAGAAGTCTGCTATTATGTTTGGCAAAATCCCAGAAACCATTCAAACAGAAATCAGGAACCTACTTGGGATCACCTCCGAGAATGGTATGGAAAGATATTTAGGACTCCCTGACTCATTCTCAAAACCAAGATCGCAATCTCTGTGTTTTATTTCAGAGAATCTTAAAAGGAAAACAACTTCATGGTTTGCTAAATCTCTTACAACTGGTGGAAAAGAGATTATGCTGAAAATGGTGGCTATGGCTCTACCGATATATGTGATATCATGTTTCCTTTTGAACAAAATGCAATACAAGAAGCTAACAAAAATAGTCCGAGAATACTGGTGGAATAAAGAGGAGGATAGGAACAAGATACCATGGGTTGCATGGAGACAAGTTCAAAAACCCAAATCTCAAGGAGGTTTAGGAGTCACAGATTTTGGTGACTTTAACACTGCACTGCTGGCCAAACAAGCTTGGCGAATTCTCAGTAAATGAACGTCCCTACTCGCTCGAACATACAAATCCATATACTTCCTGCAACAGAACTTTCTTAATTGTCCTCTGGGATATAGACCGTCTTACGGCTGGAGACGTATTCTAAAAGGTCGAGAACTCCTTGTTAAAGGACTAATCAAACGAATAGGTAATGGAAGAGGCACATATGTATGGTCCACAAGATGGATTATGGATAGCACACCGAGAGCACCAATCAGCAGAGAAGCAAGGTTTAATGTCAACCTCAGAGTTTGTGATTTAATGAATACTAATGGATGGGACATGGACAGACTGGTACAGATGATTCACCCAATGGATATACCACGGATAACCATAATCTCCCCTAACTTGAGTAAGGATGATGATTGGATATGGGGTTACAATGCGTCTGGTGAGTATTCAATTAAGAGTAGGTACTGGTTACTCAGCAATCTACAGAGCAACGGTGAGCTACAAAGGACAAATCATATGGACTATAGAACAGTTTTAAAAGCTAAGATTTGGAAAACTAAAGCTCCTCCAAAACTTAAGATATTCATGTGGAATGCATTATCAGGAGCTTTGGCTGTTAAGGATCAACTACACCGCTGGCAGATTGTTACTTCACCAACATGTAACATCTGCCACTCTGAGTCTGAAACTATTAATCACATGTTGTTTTTATGTCACCCAGCCAGACAGCTTTGGAGGCTATCCAACATTCCGGAACCACCAAGGGGATTTAATCGTAATACATTAGAGGGAAACTTTATTCATCTTCTCAGGGTGACTAAGAGTACCCATATTCCATAAGAAATCAGATTAAACTTCCCATGGGTACTTTGGTGCATATGGAAAACAAGGAACCTGATTGTTTTTGAAAATGCTCAACCAAATCTAATGAGCAAACTACATGAAACTTTAGTGGAAGCAAGTCAATGGCTTTGGATACAAGAAGAACAAAAAAATCCAGGAAGAACGTCTACACACTTACTATCTAAGCAGAATAGAATAGAGTGCAGTGCAAGTAAATACTATACATGGGGAGATATAATGTTCAACACTCAGTCCAACTTACATGGGGGAGGTTTCATTATTCAGAATAGAGAGAATAAGGAACATGGCACGCAAGATATATAATCTTTAGCTGGGCGACAGAATGCGAGTAAGACTACAAGGACTCTTATGGGTTACACAAAGTCATAGAAATGCATTTATACCCGATAAGTATTCGGATTGAAAATAACAAGCTATTTGAGATAGTCACACAACAAGATAGATGGCCAAGGTTTCAACACCAACTACAACAGCTAAAGAACATCATGGAGCAAGGGGTTGGAATTGAATTTCACCACATTCCTCCACAAAGATACTCTTGGCAGTTCCTCATTGCTCATAGCGTTATTAAGGACAATCTCTTTCAAGATTATATTGGGACTACTATACCAGGTTGGTTACGCGGCTACGATGCTCCTTTACTCTATTTACCCTAAATAACATCCTGAAGAGCATGCTCTTTCCCTACTCAAATATCTTGCCGTCTGAAACCAAGGATTTAAGCCATAATAGCATCCCCAGAAATAGGCTTCCCACCTCTTTTAAGTTGCATGAATCGGCCAGTTAATTGCTAAAACTTTCGAATATTTAAGTTTGTATTATGATTATGGTTATGACCTTTGATTGTATGTAAACTAAACCCCATGTTTTGGATGAATCACCAACGAAAGTTCTGTTTTCGTTGGTTAATAGTTCTATGAATATGATATTTCTGTTAAAAAAAAGATTACCTCATTGATTCCTACTTTTGGAGCAAAGTAGCGACTACAGAAATTAAATGAAGATCCTGTAGAACCAGCAGCAGTCACAATCATTCCTTGGCAAGGGTATTTTAATATTTCATCTAGTTTTGGCTGCAGTTCCGTGACAGATTCCCAAGATGAAAGCACAACCTGCAATTAATCGAAAAGACTTCAGTTTTGGTTCAAATGGCGCAATAAGCAACAGAGATGGAGATACTTGGTGAAATATATTACAAGAATGTCAGTCTTTGTGGTTTTGACATCGATAATGGTAGCTCCATTCAATACTTTAAACAACACAGAGAGGTCATCAATGGAGTTAAATTCACAAGTTGGAACAACGGGGAAATTCAATTCGATCAAATAAGTTGACTTTTCTTCTTCACTATCTTTAAGCTCTGAAGTAAGTGGAAGAATCTGTTTAGCTGTAAGAATCCCTGATTTTGTGGCGAATTCAACTGTTTCTGAATCAATCAAACTGTTCGAGAAGAGAACATGAGCAGATGCTAACGTTGCATGACCACAAAGATCTACCTACAGATATTAGGGAATAACATCACATTGGAAGTTACAAGAATCCTCTTTAATATATATAAAATATGAATTTTTCTAGTTATTGTCAATTAGTTTTGAGTTGGTAATATGGTATCAGAGCCCATGATCCATACTGTCAAACCCGATCTGATCCAAAATGGTCCATTCATCGACAATCCATACCAATATTGGTGTCGTCGATCCATCCATAAACATACAAGATTAATGGCCAATGAATATCATCTCGAGGAGCATATTAGAAAATAACATCCCATTCTAGAAGTTGAAAAGATTCTCTAATATATATATATAAGATATGGATCTCTCTATTCATTATCAATTAATTTTGAGTTAGAAACCATATAAAAACCAAATTTAAGAGGTTAACAAAAGTCAACCATAAACTTTTGGGTTTTCATTGATTCTACAATCCAAAATTAAAGTATATAAGAAACCGGAGCTGCGATTAGCGAACCCCAGCAGCTGGAGTGAACCATCGGAGACGAAAGCGAGGTAAATCACGATTATCAAAAACGGTGATCGGAGTAAGGAAACCAGTATCGGACATGTTGAACTCGGCAGCTAAAGACTGAAGCTATGTGTTGTCTCTATCGTCTTCTAGAAAGCAAACAGCTGCTGGATTCCCTTTGAAAGTGTATTCAGCGAATGGATCAACAACAAAATACTTCATTCGCTTTTTTCGCCATTTTTATTGAGATTGATTGCTCACTAGACAGTCAACATAAACAAATGTTGTCGAAGATTTTGGATCAAGCTTTATATAGCAAATATTAGTTTAATGGGCTTTGTTTAAATTTAATTGAGCCCAATAAAATGAGTTTACTTTACACGTGGATAAAATATTTTTACATTAATTATAGTTTATTGCTTTACTTATGGACTTTATTTATGGGCTTTATTTATGACAATTTTTTGATTGATCAACCAGATTATACAGGTGTAATTAAGGATAAAAGCTTCTATATAGGAGTCTTTCTGTCTTGCTTATTTTATAATTACCGTTTGCTCAGCTAAAATGAGCGGAGATAATCGAAGACAAGATCGAATGGACTCTTCGCGGTGGTCGAAGAAGCCGAAAGTTGTGAAAACTGAGGAAGATGAACTCGAGTCTAAACTCAGATTTGGGCTTTTCTCTGAAGGAGAAATGCGCCTCGGGTGGCTACTTACATTCGCATCAGTAAGTTTTTCGATAACGGCACACTAATCTGGACACCATATTGTAATTGATAATATTTGAGTAGGTTTTGGACTCGATCATACGTGAATTTCTGTTAATTTAAAAGAGATACTGGTTATTGAGCCATACAATGAACTCTGTAAGGGAGAAAATTTAAGATGCCAAAGTGGCAGAGGTGCAAAACATGCGAGAACTATTATAACGCTCACCTGGGTTACCTCAATTCTTATTGCTGTAACGATTATCAGCAAAAGGAAATTGTGTTCGGTGTGGTAATTTGTCAAATGTATTTTGGTGAAGTTGGTTTTTTGAAAACAAACTCTAGCCTTCGATTTATAAGTACTAGTATTGACTAATTGGTTATTCTATCACGGTTTACAGTCATCTTGGGAAGATCGCGATACTGCGAAAATGTATAGTTGCGTGGATTTGTACTTTGTTACTCAGGTGAGCTACTATATTCTGGCATTACTATGTCAGCTTCGTATAAGTTGATGACAATTATAATTTTTTAAATGTGAACTGAGTTGAGTGGAGTTTTCCAAGACGGATCTTCTTTCAAGACAAAGTACAAGTTCCGTCCTTACTTCTATGCAGCCACAAAAGTATGATACTTTCACTCTGTGTGCATGATGTGAATGCTCCTTAGACCATGTACATTAGTGAATCTCTTGTAGAGTTCACAAAAATATTTTAATATTATTGTGGTGGGACCATGAACAGTGAAGAACCTGTATGTTTTTTGTTCTTGCATTAGTGAACCCGACGAAGGGGTCCTTAGAAATAAAATGATATATATTTAAAATATAGATTATTTTAAATTCATTACAATGTGAATCATTAAACATCAAAAGCTAATTAATTTTCACGACCAAACTTCTGCCAAATATTCTCAACTAAATCAGCTTTCAATTGATCATGTATCCGTTGATCACGAATTTGATTGCGAGTGTCAAGCATATTACCTACATTGTGAGGGATGTCCGTAGAGTACGACGAATCCACCTGTGAACTTCTGCTTGATTCTCCTACTTCGAAGTCTGATGTATCATACTGAGTGTATCCATCTCTTTCGTTCTCTACTATCATATTGTGCAGTATGATACAAGATCTCATAATCTTTCCAAGGCTTTCCTTATCCCATAGTAACGCTGGCTTTTTAACTATTGCAAACATAGCTTGCAATACTCCAAAAGCACGTTCGACATCTTTTCTAACGGCTTCTTGACATTCAGCAAATAGCTCAGCTTTACGACCTTGAGGAAATGGGATGGATTGGATAAATGTTGACCATTTTGGATAAATACCGTCAGTAAGGTAGTACGCCATACGATAGGTGTGGCCGTTGACCTTGAATTTAACTTTCGGTGCTCGACCTTGTAATATATCATCAAATACTGGTGACCGATCGAGGACATTAATATCGTTTAGGGTACCTAGTAGTCCAAAAAATGTGTGCCATATTCAAAGATCATGGGAAGCTACAACCTCTAAGACGATAGTTGGCTTTCCCGAACCACGTGTGTACTGGCCTTTCTAAGCCGTTGGACAGTTTTTCCACTTCTAATGCATACAATCGATGCTGCCTATCATCCCTGGAAACCCTCGTACCTCTCCAATATCGAGTAATCGTTGAAGATCATCCGCTGTAGGTCGTCTTAGATACTCATCTCCAAAAATATTTATTATCCCATCAATGAAACTCCGTAAACATAAAAGGGCAGTACATTGACCTAGTCGAAGATATTCGTCAGTCGTATCTCCCGGTTGACTGTATTCCAGCATACGTATAGCTGTTGTACACTTTTGTAGTGCAGATAAGCCATATCTTTCGTGTGCATTTCTCTTTTGTTGAAAGTATGGAACTTCATTACTTAGACGGTCGATAATTCGGAGGAACAGTTGCTTGTTTATTCGAAAACGCCGCCTAAACATTTCCGGTGGGTATGTAAGATTTTCACAAAAATAGTCGTTCCATAATAGAGTATGCCCTTGTTCTCGTTGCCGTTCGATAAATACTCTTTTCTTCGATTTTTTGGCAAAGGTTTGCTTAAAAGTTTCCTCGAAGCGTTCATCGAACATGTCATCAAAATATTCATCAAAACTTGCATCCATTTCAGTAGACGAGGATGAAGACATTTAGATATTGTAGAGATTGGAAGTAGAAAATTTTGAAAAATGTAATTGAAATGAATAGAAATTTTTGAGAAAAGTAATTGAAATTTATAGAAGTAATTGATAGTAGAAATTAGAAGACTTAATGTCGTTGATAGAAAGGTAATTGAAAGTAGAAATTGATAGGTAATTGGAAGTAACTTATGTACTTGATAGAAAGGTAATTGAAAGTAGTAGAAATGTTTTGAAATTTTAGTAGAAATTGATAGTGGATAATGTTTGTAGAGAACAACTTGATAGAGAAAAGAGAACAACTTGATAGAGAAACAAGTTTGTAATGCATATTTTACAAACTTGTGTAGCTTTTAAATAGACAACGAGCTACTACTAAACCAGTGACCACTTCATGAGTTTTCAAACAAAACCCGTGAATCCAAAAGTATAGACAAACATGAATCCTCTGATCAGACAAACATGATCAAACAAACCCATGACTCCTCTGATTAGACAAACATGATCAGAGAAACAAAAAACCTGTGACTCCTCTGATCAGACAAACATGATCAGACAAACAAAAAACCTGTGACTCCAAAAGAAACAAACACGTCCAAAAGATTGTAGATGACACACAACTGTGATTCCACTCCACATAACCGTCCTTCACAGCACGTTTTCCTGCAACAAAAGAAAAGAAGAAAGAGACAAAAATGTCATTAGTTTCAGCCAAAACGAAATAAACAATCAAATTGGTTAAAGATAAATACAAGTACGAGTTCATTATTCAAAGCATATCAGTTATGAGCTTGTTCTTCAAAGCTACTTCTATATCTGAAAGTGCTTCAGTCTTGGCTAAGAGACGATCAAGGAGTTTTTGCTTCGATATGTTCTCCTTAACAGCAAGCATTGTCTCCCATTTCTCCAACTCTGCTTCATTTCCTACCTTCTTGCGTTTGACAGCCTTGCAGGCCTTAACTCCAGGAGGCCTAACCTCTTCAACGTCACTCTCCACAGCTTTCTTCCTTTTCTCTTTCCCACTTTCTTTCGCCAAATATGTCGACTTCCACTTCTGATCATACCTGAGCTCTCTCCACGCATGTTCAAGGCTGAACTTGACGTGGTAGTCATTGTAGTAGATGTCATGAGCAACCTTCATGACATCATTCTCATTTTGACCACTCGATTGTTCCTTCAACGCAGCCTCAAAGCTCCCCACAAACTTGTAGACCTCTGCGTTCAGTCTCCCCCATCTTTGCTTGTAATGACTTACCTCTCTAGGTGGTAACTCACTAACCTGAGGGCTTGCATTGAAGTACTGTTGGATTCTCTTCCAAAATGCACCGCCTTTCTGCTCATTACTCACGATGGAGTCTTTGCTAGTGTTAAGCCATGCGCTGATGAGAACCAAATCCTCCTTTGGTGTCCACTTTCTCTTTTCCACCTTTGTCTGATCTTCTGAGCTCTGGCTACTAAACCTAGGGAACTCGGAGGACTCTACATCTATGGTCTGACTATTCTGGGTAGCTAAGAGGTTAAGAAACCCGGGGGAGTTTAAGGAAAAAAGATCCATTTAAAGAAGTTTTCAAAGAGATTGAGGGTTTAGTTTGTGTTTTACAGAAGTTTTGAAAGAGATTGTGGGTTTAGGTTGTGTTTTGATTCGGTTTTTAAAGAAGTTTTAGCAATCCAATCAATTAACTTACCTCTAACCACCAACCATCAAAGCATTTATCAAACATCACATCAAATCATCATTTATAACATCATTTAACACTTAATTAACCATCAAATCACTATTAAGCAACACAGAGAATTAATGAGAACAACGATTTCCACAACAACCAACCAACAACGAAACCAATTTTAAGCTCTACTATCAACACCACACCAACACAGGATAGTACACGTACCTTAAATTATCGTTTCAATGATCGCTTCTCCAACACATCAACATGCGCATTGAGCTTTTGTACATGTTCCTGCACATGGACATATATAACAGACACTGTTAGTAAGGGAAATACAACATAAAACCGAAGATAATATATAACCTCTACTATCTAAACTGACCTTCAATGTAGCAATCTGTTTATGCATTCCCTTATAGCTTCCTCAGCCTGATTCACCCGTTTTGTAAGGCATTCGATCTCCTCCTGTACACCCACCACCCAAGACTGACGAATATGCAGCCCATTGTCCTGTCATACAACAGGAAATGAGATCACTAACACATTTAACATATATAATTTAAACACAAAGAGTAGGTTACTCAAACCTATATAATTACTCAAACTTACCTCGTAATTAATGCAAGTGAAGTACCTCTTCCCAGGGAGAGTATCCATCTCTTCCTTCACCTTCACCTCGTTGATGATTCTCCCACCACATGGACAGGAAGTAGGAATCCCGTAGTTTCCATCCGACACAAGCCAGAGCATGTCCGAGTACTCTTTCATGCGCTTCATAAGTTTTCTCTCTTCAGGATCCATGGTAATAGAAAACCTGAAAAAAGAACATGCTTATGAATAAATATGAATTCAAATACAGAGAAATCTGAAACAATATCAATTCAAATACAGAGAAATAATTCAGGTAATTCAAATATACAGAGAAGAGATAGATGTTCGTTTTAACATATAAATTTTAATGAAAAAGACTAAAAGATCGATGTTCGAGAAACCAAACAAGTTTACTTTAAAAGTATGAGAACGATCACTAGAAAAGTAACTATCAATTAAATCAAGTTCCATGACAGAACAAAGTTCCATGACAAAAAAAAGTTCTATTACGGAAAATCTTTAATGGAAATCAATTAAATAAAGTTGTTATGTTTTAAATCAATTAAATCAATTAAATCCCCAATTCGAAACCCTAAATTGGAAATCCCCAATTCGAAACCCTAAATTGGAAATCCCTAATTCGAAACCCTAAATTGGAAATTCCTAATTCAAAACCCTAAATTAAAAATCCCCAATTCGAAATCCTAAATTTAAAATCCACAATTCTAAACCCTAAATTAAAAATCCCCAATTCGGAACCCAATATCCCCAATTGGAAACCCTAAATCGAAAATCCCCAATTCAAAATCCTAAGTCCCAAATCAAAACCCTAAATTGCCTAACCGATTCCTGAACCCTTAAATTACGAACCCTAATTCCCAAATTTAAACCCCCAAACACGATTTCAAAAACCTAATTTCAATTTACGAAAATCCTAAAAAACGATTTCAGAAAACGTTTATCCAAACAAGAAAAACATTTAAAAACAACAAATCTTTGCTATTAAACACTTTATATAAAAGAAAAAACGATTTGAAAACCATTCATTCGATCTCAAAACCAAAACGATTTCATACACACCTAAATCTACTCGAAACTTACCTCAATGTCTTTGATTTCCCTTTCACACCCGCCGGAACTTCACGATTTGACGAAGAAACGACCGAGAACTCTACGATTTTGAAGGCGACGACAAATCGCCTTTCTCGTCGCCGCACACTCTCTTGGCTGTCTCCAAAAATAAAATGAGGTTGAGAAAACCTAATTCCATACGACCCCTCACTTTCACTCAGAGGTTTCGACTACGGAAAAAAAAAAATTAACGAATATGAGCTCGCCACGTCACAAGAACCCGTCTCTTACGGGTTCTGCGTGGCGAACCCGTCTCTTATATTTTAAACCCATTTAATATTTTAAAATTGGATCCAATCCTATGAACCTGAGCCCATGAACCTCTTGTGAAACTCTAATGTACATGCTCTTAAGTTACTAATATAATCTCATCGTATATGTCAATAAAACTCTGTTACCAATTTACATGACAAAATGGAATTGAAGTTGAAGCCTATTTGAGACGCCGATATGAAAGACAAGTTGCTGATATCGAGATTGTTGAAAGACAAGTTGCTGATATTCCATTAGCTAAATTCCTATATAAAATATGGAGTAGAAGTCGATGACTGAATATATAAGTGCATATATCTTTAATGAACTTACAACAGTAGATTAAATGTCACTCGCAAATTTTAAGCTTACGCACAATCATATAGGCTCTGATTGGTAAAGCTGCATAATCGCATAATGGCAGAAATAAAATAAAGTTGCAGAATAAAAATTGCAGAATAAAAACGGGTAGAATGATATATTGCAGAATGAATTTTGGCATAATTATATGGTGATTGGCATAATATAATTTAATATTATTAATATTCAACTATTGGTACTTTAACTGGAATGTGTGTTCCATCCATAGCTCCTATAAATCCTCTGAAGTAAGGACAATAATGGTGATCTGAACTTAAAGCCTGAGGTACCTTTTCGAGGTCTTGTTGTGATTGTGTCGGCATTAGTTCACCGGCGAGTAAAAAGCATGCTTCAAGGACTTCATGAAATTTTCTCTATAATTAATATAATTTAAAATTAGTTATTGGTTGCATGAAGTTGACTAAACCACCTTATTACAATTTAAACCAGTAAATATTAATTGTATTTAATAAAATTGTAAATATCAATAATATTTAATATATAAAAGTGTTTACTGAAAATTTAAAGAAAACTTGTGTTTAAAATATTTATTAGAGGCAATTAACCTTTTATACGTTGGTGGTAGTTGTTAATTTATAGTTGACTCATTCATTGCTTAGTAATAACAAATACTCAAATGTAATTAATATAATTTAAAAAATATTATTGGTTGCTCAATTTGTAATAGTTAGTGGTTGTCATTAACTGCATGTAATAGTTAATTGTAAATATTACATCGTATTAGTATATATAAATATTAGATTATTTTATTATTATTTGTATCATTAGGCCAAAAAAACAATAAAAAGTTGTGGGATTGCCTAATGACATTTTCATTTGTAAATTTTTAGGCAGAAAAAAAAGTTGCAGAACTAATATTTGTTGGTTTAAGCCGTAATTCGCTTTGAAATTGGTTTAATTGGCTTCGAATAGGCCGTTTTCCAAGTATACAACGACGTATTTACCATATGGCCTAAACCGGAATTCAATAACCAATCTAATCACATGATTCTAGTTGGTTTATATTGTACCAACCTATATGCTATTATTATGTTTCGAACGGAATCCATAATAAACTTTAGACAAAATCTTATCGGTAGTGCTAAGGAGACCAAGGAGGATAGAAGCCAAAAAAAGCTGATAAGATAGAAACAATAGAATCTTCACTCTCTTCTTCTTCTGATCCTATCTTCGAAAATGGCGATGACTCCAGTCGCCGCATCGTCTCCAGTATCATCGTGCCGTCTCCTTCGCTGCAACATTCTCCCTGATCTCTTACCCAAACCTCATTTGCTCTCCCTCACCAAACGTAATAGAGGCGCCTCGTGCCGGTTCACAGTACGTGTCTCCGCGAGTGCTACCATTGAATCCCCAAACGGTGTCGCTGCGTCGACCTCAGAGACGGAGAATTCCTCCTATGGCCGACAGTATTTCCCTTTGGCCGCAGTTGTTGGGCAGGTCAGAGAATTTGCAATTTGACTCACTGTGCTGCAGAAGTCACTCTTTAGTGTAGCTCAAATTGTGTGAATTTGTATCATTAATAGATATGGTTTGGTTAAGTTGGATCATGTATTAGAAAGCATCTAAATTCTCATCGGCGGAATGTGTTGTAGTACATATTCGTTGAGCTTTCTAATCACAGTGATCTGTCTGCCTCTTAAGTAACAATATTGGTTGCTATCTTGTTTATATAGGAAGGTATAAAAACTGCTCTTCTACTTGGTGCGGTTGATCGTGAAATCGGAGGGATTGCTATTTCAGGTCGTAGAGGGACTGCAAAAACAGTCATGGCACGAGGGTTACATGAGGTCCTCCCCCCTATAGAAGTTGTTGTAGGTTCAATATCCAATGCTGACCCATCCTGCCCTGATGAGTAAGAATCTTACAACCTGAATACCAACTATTCTATAAGAAAATGGTCTAGTCTGTCCTAGTTCCAACATGCTCTTGAATAAAAACATGCATAAAATGGCTGCAGTGGTGTGATGCTTTAGTCCCCTACTCCTCTCAATTGCTTGTACCCATATGATACATGTAGGTGGGAGGACGACTTAGCTGAGCGAATAGAGTACAATGCTGATAACACCATTAAGACTGAGATTGTCAAGTCTCCTTTCATTCAGGTACACTTGGTTTTAGGAATCATTACTACTTCTCTGGAAAATTTTCTTAGTACTTGGGCTTTTCTGTCATTCATATTACACAGATTCCTCTAGGAGTTACAGAAGACAGACTCATTGGGTCTGTTGATGTTGAGGAGTCTGTCAAAAGGGGAACAACTGTTTTCCAACCTGGTCTTTTGGCTGAAGCCCATAGAGGGGTGTTGTATGTTGATGAAATAAATCTCTTAGATGAGGGAATTAGTAATTTGCTGCTCAACGTATTGACGGAAGGTGTTAATATAGTTGAAAGAGAAGGAATCAGCTTTAGGCACCCATGCAAACCACTTTTAATTGCAACCTACAACCCTGAAGAAGGTGCTGTTCGAGAGCACTTGCTAGACCGTGTTGCCATTAATTTAAGGTACTGCTGGAGTTATGAATCGAGAATGAAAAACATGGTCTATATCTTTTGGTTAGTTCTCTTCTTGCTCTTTTTACATTACGATGTTTATATTTTCAGTGCAGACCTTCCTATGAGTTTTGAAGATCGTGTCGCAGCAGTTGGGATTGCTACACAGTTTCAGGAACGCTGTAATGAGGTTTTTAAAATGGTAAATGAAGAGACAGAAACAGCAAAGACGCAGGTATCTTCAAATAGATTAAGAGAAAAAGGGCCGGTACAATGCCCCATAAGCAAAGGTTGGATGGGATGCTATGCTTCTCATCCCACTTTCTTTGTCCTAAACCAGATTATTTTCTCTGAATGCAGATTATATTGGCTAGAGAATATTTGAAAGAAGTCAAGATAAGTAGAGAGCAATTGAAGTATCTAGTTTTGGAAGCTGTCCGAGGTGGTGTTCAGGTATTGAGCAAAAGTTCTAAATTACTTTAGTGTCCATGGGTAATTACTCTATAGTAGAGTATACTTGGAAGAATAGAGATAAATACCAAAAATAAAGGTCATGATGCATGCGATATATTATGTCAGCACTCACCATTACAGAGTTGAGTTGATTTATAAACAAAATTGGATGAAGAAGGGCTAGGCATTGAGTGCAATTGTTGCGTTGATGATTATGATATTTCATCATCTTACGATCATATCACTAAAAGAAATTTTTCTTATTTGAAAAACTTGGTACTCTAGTTGCCTATATTTTGGTGTGGAAAACGTTTAATACTCCTTCTCCCAGTAACAAATTTATGGTACAGGGACACCGCGCTGAATTATATGCAGCTCGTGTGGCGAAGTGCTTAGCTGCAATTGAAGGACGAGAAAAAGTCACAATTGATGACCTCCGAAAGGCCGTTGAGTACTCTTCTCTGGCTCATTCATCCATTTGCTTTATAATGAGTAAACTACTTATGTCATTCTTCAGTTATTGATTAAAAATGTGATTCATTTTTGAATAGGTTGAACTGGTCATTCTTCCTCGTTCATCACTAGATGAGACTCCTCCTCCTGAACAACAAAACCAACCACCGCCACCTCCACCTCCTCCACAAAATAGCGAGTCTGGAGAAGAAGAAACTGAAGAAGATCAAGAAGAAGAGGAGGTCCGTGGATGTGGTACACATTATTGTCTCTTGTTGGACACACGATCAAAGTTGTTGAAAGTATAAATTCTCAACTAATGTAGGATGAAAGCAATGAAGAAAACGAAAATGAGCAGCAACAGGACCAAATACCTGACGAGTTTATATTTGACGCCGAGGGCGGGCTAGTCGATGAGAAACTCCTCTTCTTTGCTCAACAAGCCCAGAAACGCCGGGGAAAAGCTGGAAGAGCGAAGAATGTCATATTCTCAGAAGATAGAGGACGCTATATAAAGCCAATGCTTCCAAAGGTTCGCTCTCGAGGTCAATCTCAATCTGGCTAGTTGGAATTAAAAGCAGAGAGATTTCAATTATTTAGCCTTGGTTCTTCACTTGAAGCAACATGTATATGTATGATCGAGCAATTTTACCTTAGTTTATTAAGTTTTAGGTTTGTTCTAGAGCACCTTGTGTTAAAGATCGCTAGGTTGATTCCCACTTTAGTAGCAAGGTTCCTAAATGGGCACTTGAGGCTCAGTCAATCGAAGTGATCATGCTCTTAAACATGCATAGTCCTTAACAAATATTTCTTAACAGGGTCCAGTAAAGAGATTAGCTGTGGATGCAACCCTTAGAGCAGCTGCACCATACCAGAAATTGCGCAAAGAGAAGGATATATTAGGAAGTAGGAAAGTCTTTGTCGAGAAGACAGATATGAGGGCCAAAAGAATGGCAAGGAAAGCTGGAGCCCTGGTAATGAACCTTGTCCCTGCATTCCTCTGAAATATTGTATATAAATAGTTTCCTGGATTGAAAAAATTTCTCACTTAGGTTTTAAACACAAAGATGTTTGTCAGAATAAATTTTACAGCTTCCTTGATATAGGCTTCAGTGAAAACATAGATAACATCTCATTACGCTTTTGGCTTACCGTTGTTGTATGGCAGGTTATTTTCGTGGTTGATGCAAGTGGCAGCATGGCATTGAATCGTATGCAAAACGCCAAAGGTGCTGCACTCAAGCTATTGGCAGAGAGCTATACTAGCAGGGATCAGGTAAATCGTACTCTTTTGAAAGTAAACGTGCTTGTTGATAGTGTACATGAATCTGTTAGTCCATTAGATGATGAGACTCATACTTCAGTGATTGGTTTAGGTTGCAATTATTCCTTTCCGAGGAGATGCTGCTGAAGTGCTCTTGCCCCCTTCTAGATCAATTGCAATGGCAAGAAACCGTCTTGAGAGACTTCCTTGTGGTGGTGGTTCTCCTCTGGCTCATGGTTTAACAACGGTATGTCATATTTAATGGTGCTGTTCGTACGATAAGTCGATAACCAAAAAGATGCTCTTTTCATCATTATTGTGCGTCAGCAGGATATAAACAATAAGATTCTATTTCATATTAGGCGGTAAGAGTAGGACTTAACGCAGAAAAGAGTGGTGATGTTGGGCGCATAATGATTGTTGCAATAACGGATGGTCGAGCCAACATTACACTGAAAAGATCAACTGATCCTGAATCTATTACCCCTGATACTCCTAGACCATCGTCCAAAGAACTGAAGGTAAACAGCATCTACTGAAAACATAAAGCTAGCGATAAAAATAAGCTCTCTTTCCCTGAACATTCAAATTATGAAAGAAGACAGATGCAGTAATTACAAGCTACACGTTTTGTGTTTGTTTAGGATGAGATTCTGGAGGTTGCTGGGAAGATATACAAGGCTGGGATGTCTCTTTTAGTGATTGATACTGAGAACAAATTTGTTTCAACTGGTTTTGCCAAGGAGATCGCAAGAGTTGCTCAAGGTTTGGTTGCTGCATTTGATTCAGATATATATCTTTTGATTATCTTAAGCAAACAAATCACCATGTGTCTTAATTGTTCTTCCTGACAGGAAAATATTATTACTTGCCAAATGCTTCGGATGCTGTCATCTCTGCCACCACTAGGGATGCACTGTCCGATCTGAAGAATTCTTGACCTGATTTTTCTGCAATACTTGGTTATATATTTCTGGATCGCAATGTATATTCTAATTGTGCAACACATTTCGTTCATTTAAGAACATGAAGGTTATAAAAGATGAAATTTTGTCATTAACATGTTCTTACAATGAACACCAACGGTTTGGCCTGAATTAGACATCTACAAACACACAGTTAGTCTATAATGTATGTAGCAGAGGTAGTGCTTGGGATCAAAACCGTAACCGTAAACAGGTATTCGGTTCAGTTCCTTATCACATTATTTTCAGATATTGAATCAGTAATCTATTTGGTATCGAAATCAAACCGAACTTTAAACCGAATCAAATTGAACCGAACCAAATACCAAGGTTAATAAGCGGCTTTCTCAGCGACTGTTTATTTAGCTGCATTTCATTGCTTAATTTTTGCGGGTATAAACCGGTTTGGACTGAATTAAAAGTAAACCGGACTTGGCTACGTTAAGAGCGTCTGGAAATGAGAAGAGTAGCAGTTGAAAGAAATGAAATCTCTTGGCTTCATATCAACAGCTCCACCGATTCGTTCGTCTCCATTCCTTTCTCAATCTCGAACAAGTTTCATCAATCGATTTACAGTCAAAATTCCGGTTTTGCTCTACTTACCCTCTCCAACGAGATGCAGTTTATCAAACCCCTCAAGCTCTGAAGAATCATTGGATTCCAATGGTGGAATGAGAATGTCTAAGGCATCGATCAGTCTCTTGAAAGATAAATCCTTTCGCAATTTCAAGATGCAAGTGGGTACCCCAATTTCTCTTCATTCAATCAATCCATTAGCCAAGCTGAGTTTAAGTGATCAGGCTTTTCTTCTCTTGGCCTTCATCACCTGCACGGTAAAGGAACTGGCTTGTGGTTGGTTTGACCATTTTATTGATTCATTGATAAATGCTTAAGCTTGTTGATCTGTTTCAGACTTCAGTGGCTTTTACAAGTCTTGTTATTGCAGCTGTTCCTACACTTCTTGTAAGTCTCTACATTTGTCTCAATTCTCCAGCTATCACTCATTTGAAGTCTGTTCTTAGATTAATATCTATTCATAATTCAGGCCATGGGTAGAGCTGCAAATTCCTTTGCAAAGTTAGCCGACACAGCTCGTAAAGAACTCCCTAGTACCTTGGCAGCTATAAGACTCTCCGGCATGGAAATAAGCGATCTTACTCTTGAATTGAGTGACTTAAGGTGATCATTAAAGTTCATTTCTTTTGTTTTATTGCCTATGATCATCTTAGCTATAAAAGAATTGAATGCTGCATGTTTCAAACAGATGAACTCGAATATTGATTCTTTCAAATTACTCTTTATTCTGTCCTGAATAAGAAATATGGTCTGTATCATTATTATGTTATGTACATGGATTAGTCAAGATATAGCTGATGGGGTAAACAAATCAGCTAAAGCGGTTCAAGCAGCTGAAGCTGGAATCCGACAGATTGGAACACTTGCACAACAACAAACTCTTTGTAAGCTTCTAATCTTTTGAAGCTTACAAAAGCTCTCTTTTCCTGATAAACATTAAAGTTTGGTCAAAAGAAGCGGATTCTAATGTAACACCTTGGTCTTGGTTCAGCAATGATTGAAGAGAGAGCAAACTTACCAGAAATATCGCTGAAACCTGTTGTGGCTGGTGCGGCCGAGAAGACATCTCATGCAATCGGTAATGCAACCAAGAGACTAGTGAGCATTCTAAGTGGACGAAACAAAGATGAAGATTCCTTAGAAGATTAGAAGCTTTCACTTGAACTGTTTTTGGTTTTTAGTTTTTGTCTGTTTGAAGGAATCAGTACTAGGTAAAGCTCATTTAAGGAAACATGTAATCTATGAAAAAGACTTTTGGTAGAATTTGGCATATTTGTGAAACCTGATGTATAAGACCCAAAAGAGTAAAAAAAACAGGTGAGTTTACTTCACCTTAAACCTCCTTCTAAACTCAAGTAGTGCCTATAATAAGAACCTATTGTAAGATACAACATAGACAGGACAAGCACAAGAGATCGAAGACGAAAGCAAGCAAAAGTAGAGAGGTAACAAAAATACAGATACAACAAACAGATGAATGCTCCTTAGTCCTTACAAAGCCAACAAAAAACTATTTCTTTTTCCTACTAATGGTTACTATGCGCGAGATTGGATTGGGCCAAATTATTAGGCCCAATTAACTGAAAGTCAGAAGTAATGAATCAGTGACTTAACAAAGCTTTATCCTTTTATCGTCTTCTTCATCCGCCATCACCAGTTTTTTTTTCTCTCTCTCTTTCCCTACTATCTCTTCAACGGCCTTCAATGGTCAGACTTAGCTTTCGAATATAGCTAAGAACGAGCATGTCTTCTTGTCTTCTTCCTCACTTCAAGTGCCAACCTGATTCCTTCTCTCTTCACTTCAGAACCTCTTTCTCCGTCTGTTAGTATATTTCTCCTTCTCTCTTTCTCATTCACATTCATGTCCAATTTTGTATTGTCCTACTTCGTCCTCCAATTTCGGTTTATCTATCTTTTGTTGGGTTATGTGTTAGTTCGATATCACTTTTGATGTTCTAGCTGTAATTCCTTCAATATTAATCTCCTTGCTGTTGCTCTGTTTATCTTCCTTCAATAACGTTTCTTAACGTCTGAAAACGCCTTCGGTGTGTCAGATGGACATTCTTATCGAAATCCATGGATAGATTCATATCAGTTTGAAGAATGTAGTAGTAAAAATTCCAAATTCGTGGATCAAGGATGTGTTAGTTAAGCTGGTACTAGAAATTTTTGTAGACCCAATTCTTAGGGTAAGGATAATATTCAGAATTTCGTATCAGTAAGAAATTGACTTGGAATTAGAGTTTTTAGTCTCTATAGGTCTGATTGTTTTAGGCTAAGACTTTCCCTTGTGTATGGAAATTACCTTGAGTAGTTAGTAGTCAATTCTAACACCTAGTTGATGTGATTATATAATCAGTCTTAACCATGGTTCTGATTATATATATTGAAAGGAAAACTTATACAGGAAAGTGCACGATTGTCATATTTGTTATGTCATCTTAATCAATATGATATCTTATTTCTCAAATGCTCACTAATATGTGGATGTGATGGGAAATGCAGCGAAGCAAACTAAGGGTCCAGCCTTCTTCCAACCGCAATGTGCAGTATCTACTTCACCGGCGTTATTAACTTCTATGCTCGATGTGGCAAAGCTTAGACTACCCTCTTATGATACTGATTCAGATTCCATTATATCAGACAGGCAATGGACCTATACAAGGACCGATGATCTTTCCACTGAGGTAACTTATATTTATATATTACCATGTCACATCTAACAATAGTTCCCAAATCTCCAATGAGAGTATTGCTCAATGAGTTCTTCGTTCATTGTTTGATAGTGAACAACTAAAATTTGTATCAGAGTAGTGACTTGTTCCCGCAAGCAGAAAAACTATTCTGTCTTTTGTAGCTGTAGCTGCTGTAATTTGAAGTCTGGGTGATATATTCTTTGTAGGCAAATTATTTAGAAGCTTTAGCCTCTGAAACACTTCTCACAGGCGATGAAGCAGTAGTTGAGGCAGCAGCAGCTGAAGCCGTTGCCCTTGCAAGAGCTGCTGTCAAAGTTGCTAAAGATGCCACATTATATAAAAACAGCAACAACACGAAAGTATTTGTTTCATCAACGGCTGACAAACGCTCCAAGTGGGACCAGTTTACAGAGAAAGAACGTGCTGGCATATTGGGACATCTAGTGGTTTCAGACACTGGAATTGTGAGTGATCAAAGCACTGCACCTGACACTAAGAAAGAGTCATCTGGTGATTCGGAATTAGAAAAACAAGAAGTTGAGCTTCCCGAGGAGCAACTTTCAGTGAGTTCAGCTGTAAGATCAACACGCCAAACTGAAAGGAAAGCTCGGAGGGCAAAAGGGTTAGAGAAAACTGCATCAGGTATTCCTTCTGTGAAGACTGGTTCAAGTCCTAGAAAGAAACGTGTTCCATCGCAAGAAGTTGACCATAATGATCCTTTGCGTTATCTAAGAATGACAACAAGCAGCTCCAAGCTTCTCACTGTCAGAGAAGAACATGAGCTGTCTGAAGGAATACAGGTTTGTCACCAAATTCTAAACTGGCCACTTCTCTTTCTGTACATCGCCCCTGATAATCAGAAAAGGTCATCCTTCTTAGGATTCTAGATTCTGGGTGGAAACGATCACAAGATCTTTGAATGTTTGAGAATGATGAAGTTAGTGATTAGATAGGAGGATACTAGGTCGGTTCTTTGTGCTTTTTGATCAACATGTCATCTGGTTTTCTATACCCTGGCAGGATTGTCTCAAGTTGAATTTTGACCCTTTTTTTCCTTCTTTTATTATAAACTTATTATGGAGTTCATTCATCACCTCTTTAGCTTTGATAGAAGAATAAGAAGCATACATTTCGGCTTTGGAAGAATCAACATTGTTTTATGATCAATTTGAGTTTTGAACGTTTTTTATTCCCTTCGTTTAGGATCTTTTGAAGTTGGAAAGACTTCAAGCTGAGCTTACTGAGCGTTGTGGCCGTCAGCCAACCTTTGCACAGTGGGCTTCTGCTGCTGGAGTTGATCAAAAATCTTTAAGGAAACGTATAAATCATGGCACACTATGCAAGGATAAAATGATTAAAAGCAACATCCGTCTCGTTATTTCCATTGCGAAGAACTATCAAGGAGCTGGGATGAATCTACAAGATCTTGTCCAGGTTTTAGTTATTCTCTTCTTATAGTTTGTAAACATCACACATGTCACAGTATTGATGAAAGGACAGATATTGAATATCTCGTTAAGAAAAGTAACAGTGAAGCATCATCTTTTTCATGAAAATTCTCAAAATGTTCACAGGAAGGATGTAGAGGGCTTGTCAGGGGAGCAGAGAAGTTTGATGCTACCAAGGGTTTTAAATTTTCAACTTATGCGCATTGGTGGATCAAGCAAGCAGTGCGGAAGTCTCTCTCTGATCAGTCCAGAATGATAAGATTGCCTGTAAGTCCAATCATTCCCAAATGTGTGTTTTCTTTTACATGTTTAATAAATGTTTATGCTTTTGCCTGATCACACAAAGTTTATGGGATGATTTGCAGTTTCACATGGTGGAGGCAACATATCGAGTGAAAGAAGCACGAAAGCAACTGTACAGTGAAAACGGTAGATATCCAGAGAACGAAGAAGTTGCAGAGGCAACAGGGCTGTCAATGAAGAGACTCATGGCGGTTATACTCTCTCCTAAACCTCCAAGGTCGTTGGACCAGAAAATCGGAATCAATCAAAACCTGAAACCCTCGGTTTGTCCCTCTGGCGTTACATACCATACCCCAGTCTTTTTTGTTTGTCCAGAATAGTAACATAACTTGAATGTGTAACTATATGCAGGAAGTGATAGCAGATCCAGAAGCAGAAACCTCAGAAGATATTCTGATAAAGCAGTTCATGAGACAGGACTTAGACAAAGTGCTGGACTCATTGAGTATAAGGGAAAAACAAGTGATACGTTGGAGATTTGGAATGGAGGATGGGAGAATGAAGACATTACAAGAGATCGGAGAAACAATGGGAATCAGCCGAGAGAGAGTAAGACAGATCGAATCCTCTGCTTTCAGGAAACTCAAGAACAAAAAGAGAAGCAACCATTTGCAGCAATACTTGGTTGCACAATCTTAACTTTTTTTCTTTTTCCAAATTGAAAATGTTGTGCATAGAAAACCAACCTGAGAATAAACATTTGATCAGAAGTAATTATTTTTGTAGCAATTTACCATTCTTGTGACCATCAGAGCTACACGTTGTCTCTTTCCAAAGCAGGTTAATGAAAAAAAAAAAACATTTTCACTATATATGAAAAAAAAGATCCAAAATTTACAGACCGCCCAATTGGTTAAGGAGAAGNAAAAAAAAAAAAAAAAAAAAGTCGACCTTGCGAAGAGGCTGCTTCATTCCCACACCACACGGAACAAGCTTCTCTGGGTCTTATCCAAAAGCAATTTCCTTAATATCTCTTTAGTCTCTGTCTTTCTTCTTCCCGCGAAGCTTTCAGTTTTTGGTAAGGTCATCACTCTCAGGTTCCCTTGTTCACGTACTTTAAGTTTAAAAATTATCAATTTCGATTGAAACCACAACCGATTACTGGTTCTATATACTCTTGTTGGGTTTTGTTTTGAACACCTTAAATTGTCTTCTTTTTTGCGTATTTTTATTTATTTTTAGTAATCAAGTCGATTTTGTTGTTCATGATTTATCCCAGTTGATATGTAGATAGTTTCAATGTGCGTTTTGTATATTCAGGTAAATGCTTGTGGAAGATTAGATAGTGAAGACATGGCAGTAGCTACACATTGTTTCACTTCACCTTCTCATGACCGTATTCGATTTTTCTCTGGTGGTGATGATGGTAGGCTTGGAATTACTAGAAAGAGGATCATTGGCACGTTCTTGGTCAAAATTTTACCTCCAATCCAGAATTGTGATCTTAGAACAAGTGGAAGATCCTCACGTCCGTTATCTGCTTTCAGGTCAGGAATCTCTAAGGTAATTTATATCAATCAATCCGGTTTTGTGATTCAGAACAAAATTCTTCTTCTTTCCATGATATCAGTTCCTTTGATCCTTTTAACTTTGACCTTTCATCTTTAACGTGAACCATTTTAGGGAGTATTTGATATTGTGACATTAACACCAAGGATTGAACTTAAAGAATTGACTGCTCCACTGATGCTTAAACTCGTGGGTGTTTTAGCATGTGCATTCCTCATTGTTCCATCTGCAGACGCAGTTGATGCACTCAAAACTTGTGCATGCTTATTGAAGGGTTGCAGGTAAATTTTCATTTCGTTTTGATTCTGCATTACTTTTCCCCACCAAAACCGCTTTTTTCCAAGTATTGTTATAATACATATGCTTTGAGTTGTATTGCTTTATATTATTTCACTCATTGAGAATGTGCTGGTTGTTTATGCATCTAGATGAAGCTAGAGTGTATGTCTACCATGGAGCTCATTTGAGTTGATTATATCTTTCTGATTTTTTGCTAGAATTTTATATATCTCTCATTGTCTGACCATATTGAAGCCCAATTATCTGCTAGGATAGAACTCGCAAAGTGCATTGCCAACCCTGCCTGCGCAGCTAATGTTGCCTGCCTCCAGACCTGTAATAACCGTCCAGATGAAACCGAGTGCCAGGTTAAAATTTTATTTCGGTGTTTCATTTTGAGGTAAGAGATACATAGCTTGCTTATGAGAGAAGAGACCAATGATTTTGTTTCGAAAAATTTCACTGAATTCAGATTAAATGCGGGGATCTGTTTGAGAACAGTGTAGTTGATCAGTTCAACGAGTGTGCTGTGTCCAGAAAAAAGTGTGTTCCTAAGAAAGATGATCTCGGGGAATTTCCTGCCCCGGATCCTGCTGTTCTTGTCAAGGACTTCAATATTAAGGACTTTAATGGGAAGTGGTACATTACAAGTGGCTTGAATCCAACCTTTGATGCCTTCGATTGCCAGCTGCATGAGTTCCACACAGAAGGTGACAACAAGCTTGTGGGAAACATATCGTGGAGAATAAAGACCCCAGACAGTGCATTTTTTACTAGGTCGGCAGTACAAAAATTCGTCCAAGATCCTAACCAACCTGGTGTTCTTTACAATCATGACAACGAGTACCTTCACTATCAAGATGACTGGTAACACATTCTTGTATTCACCCAAAAGGGATCTTGCTTCCCTTCTTTTGGTCTAACAGGATTTCACATGATTTTTGCAGGTATATCGTGTCATCAAAGATCGAAAATAAACCTGAAGACTATATTTTTGTGTACTACCGTGGGAGAAATGATGCTTGGGATGGATATGGAGGTGCGGTTGTCTACACGAGAAGTTCTGTATTACCCAATAGCATTGTACCAGAACTTGAAAAGGCAGCAAAAAGTATAGGCAGAGACTTCGGCACATTCATAAGAACGGATAACACCTGTGGTCCTGAACCACCGCTAGTGGAACGATTTGAGAAGACAGTAGAAGAAGGGGAAAGGATAATCGTAAAAGAAGTTGAAGAGATAGAAGAGGAAGTGGAAAAGGATTTGGAAAAAGTTAGTAAGACTGAAATGACTTTTTTCCAGAGATTAGCTGAAGGCTTTAATGAACTAAAGCAAGACGAGGAGAATTTCGTGAGAGTGTTAAGTAAAGAAGAGATGGAGTTGTTGGATGAGCTCAAAATGGAAGCAAGTGAGGTTGAGAAATTGTTTGGTAAAGCTTTGCCGATCAGGAAGCTCAGGTAGAAGAACCACCTTAGTTTGTGCAAACAATATCTACACATACTGTATTCATTTTTATATAAGAGTAAAACATTCACAAGCGGTCAATTATAAAGTCTGTATTCATCATTCCATAACACTTGGATACAGAACACAAAAGGATTAAGACATCCTTTAAGCGAAACAAAATACAAGTACTAAACATTATAAATAATATCTCAAGAAGAGCTGAAACTAGTAACAATGGGAATGACAACAATTAGAATGATCAAGAGCAGCACAATGATACCAATGCACATCCATTTCCTACTGTTTCTCTGATGATTCTTTGCAGTTTTCAGCTCGTTAGCTCCAGCATTCACGTAATGGCTTGCGTTCATCACATGATGCTCGATCTCATCCATCTGTTCACCTTGTGATTCAACCATCACAGCCATATCCAGAAACACCTGGTGAAGCTCTAACAGACTCTTCTCAATCTCTTTGGCTGCATCGTACCTGTCTTGAATCTCAACCACAGTTTCCAAAACCTTTCCTCTTCCATGTTCCTGGATCGCTCGTGTGAGAAACTCTTCACCTCCAGCATTATCAGTGATGATCTTCTCAATCATCTCTTCATCAGGATGTTCTCCAGTGACAGTGAAATACCTTCTCTCAACAGTTTCCTTGTACTGACTCATCATCTTTTGCCTCAACCCTTGAAACTCCATCATCACTTCCTTCAACTTCTTCCTTAGTCCGTTTGTCACAGCGGTTCTGCTCCTGTAAACTGGAGTTCCAGAGAGTCTTTTAATCTCCCTATTAGCTTTATCCATCTCTTCCAGCTTCGATTTTATCGATTTGGCCTTCCTGAGACCTGACACAATCTCATTCGAGATCTTGTTTCGAAGAGATTTCACTGACTCTGCCTTGGAGACACCTTTACTCTCTTCGTTATACTGCTCAATCCGAACTAATGTCTCACGTATCAAACCAATCTCTGCTTTCACTTTCTCAGCTTCTTCTAAGAAAGATGATAAACTCTCGTCCATAATGTCAGCTTTCGCTGAAGCCATTTCAAGATCATAGTCAGGTCCTGCTTCCATATCCTTCATCGCTGCTCTTTTCAAGTCAACGTAACTCATAAACGATTTCGTCATCAAGTCGTTCATTTTTTCACCTGAAACACAAAAATCGTGACTTTAATAGACTAGAACAAACTAGAATCAAACACAATCGAGAAAGTAACAGATCAAAACAAAAGAAATAAAATGAAACACAACATACCCTTGTGTTTGTTTGTTTGTTCTAAATCCCAAGTTTCTTCCCAGAATGTGAGAGCTTGAGAGTGAGAGGAGTGAAGTGAAGCTTCTTACCAAAAGAGTTCAAAGGCGTTTCGATGAATGCGATGAAATGATGAGGATTGAGAAAGCTTGATTAATAATATAAAGTAAAAGGAAAAAATAGCCGTTACTGTCTTTCGTTCTTATAACCCCAACGGCTATATTTTGGTTCTGTATCCGTTGGATCCGTCCGATCTAATTAATTTCTCAACTTTTAATTTTGTGAATTGTTTTTCTTTCTTAATGATTTCGAAATTAAAAAGGAATTTAGGGGCTAAATTGTAAGTACATTGACATTTCATTGCCGACATAAGATTAAGACAGGTTTAGGGATTTCGAAATTGAGAAGGTATATTACAAAGCTAAAACCACGTGTTAGGCACGATTGGTAACAGTTTACCCGAAATTAAACGGTCCTCATTTCATCTTTGGATTCTTCTTCCTATATTTTAAAATTCATCGGTCTAATTGCACCTCGAAAGTTTCATATACCTATAGATGTACACAAACTATCAGGATCTATTCAATTGTGGAGCAAAGTTCTAATTCAACACAAAGTTTAGGAGATTTTGATAAATTGCACATGTAGTTTAATGATGTGGTCGAAATACACAAATCTGATTAACGACGGTAAACTGTGTACCGTAATTGTTTGGTTAGCACCATTGATCAAATCATAACCCAACGTAAACCAATTTATGACCCAATTGTGAACATGTTTATGACTCGATTAGAATCATTTAATGACCCATTCATTAACCATCGCGTAGAACAAAATTTCTCTTTTCGAACCCTAGAATTTCAAAGAAACAAATTGAGAGAATAGGAGTCAAGTAATAGAGAGAGGTTTATCGGTGGAGATAATAGATTTAGACGAAGAATCTCTTTAGTTGGTGCCAGTCATTGAGCAGGATCTCGTTGACGACAACTATGATGAGAGATCTGACAATGACGAAAAACTGGAAAGAACTATGAATGAATTAGAGCTTGAGCTTTTGGAATTTGATGATGAACCTCGAGTTAATAACAATGAGGTGCCTGAAAGTGATGACGAAAGCAGCTCGGACTGGGAAGTTGATGGAGGAGATTCACGAGGAGGTCAGAGAAACAGAGCTAATGTCAACTCGGGTGCATGGTTGATTTCAAAAGAGATTGTTTTCTTCAACGTAGTGGGCTTCAAAGATGTTGTAGTCAAGTACACTATCAATACTGGTTACAATCTGAAGCAATATAGGTACGATAAAATGAGCTGCGCGTACATGTGTGTAGGTGATAAAGGTTTTGGTTGGCGTATCTACTGTTCTAGGACTGCCGGAAAGAATGAGTGGAAGATTAGAATACAAAGTTCACTCATGCTCACCGAATAGAGATTGTCAGATGATGAAGGTCCATGTGGTAGCTAGGTTGCTCTTAGATAGAATTAGAGATGAACCTGACTACTACCTGCCAATGAAGATGGATGAATTGATAAAAGCTGAGTGGAAAGTAAGGGTTTCGAGACATCAGAGCCAAGCTGCAAGGAAAAAGCCTTTGAGATGGATCGAGAAAGAGTCCAATGCGCAGTTTGCTCATCTCCATGATTATGCAGCTGAAATTCTTCACGCTAATCCAAACTCTACTGTGGAGATTAAGACGGTGAGAAATACAAAAGGTGTGGATGGGTTTAAGAGATTTTATGTCTGTTTTGAGCAGTTGAAGAGGACTTGGAAAGAGACGTGTAGACGTCTGATAGGCTTAGATGCTTGTCGTCTTCAAGCTTTAGCAAAACACTCCAATCAATCTTACATATGGTCACGAAAATTACAAATATGAAATCAATTACCAAATCAATTTTACCCTCTTAGGTGCTGTGTATTAACATCTGAAGAATCTCTGGTGAGGATTGTTTTTTGAACTTGAGAGCTTCAGCTCAATTTTTTTCTCCACACCAGCACCAACGAGGAATACCATCTACCCTCCCACTGCGAGCACCTGAGACTCACTCGTCGTTTTTGAGTGCCTACTCATTTTCGATCTCAGAAAAATTTCCCTTTTTCAGTTTAGGTTTCGAAACCTCAAATGTCATTTGCTTTTCCCGATGTCGATACGATAAATGGTTGAGAAGAGATGAATATCTATCGGATCGATAAGTTATGAAAATGGGTCATATGGTTCGGGTCTGATATTTTCAACCGGTTTGGTTTTATGATTTAACCTATAACCAACACAAAACTCACCAAAGTAAATCGTGTGTTGAATTAGAACTTTGCTCCTCCAATTGTATGCAATTGAATAAACCCCGCAGTTTGTGTAATATGAAACTTCCGAGATCTACTTCCAAGGTGCAATTAGACCGATAACCCATTTTTAATCCATTCATTCTCTAACTATGCTTGCGTTAGCTTTTCGCACCTGAGCATTTTTAGTTTTATTCTTTTATATTTATCATACACACCACGCAAAGAGTACAATTAATAGGATTTTCATAAATTAAAGAGTTTGGATAAAATAATGAAACTTTTTGATACAATCGAAATTCGGATAATACATATGTAATGTAACCACAAAAATGACAATACAGCAAAGATTTGCTCCACAACAAGAAGAGCAAACATCATAACGTTTGGGCTAGAAAAACCTCCAACACTCAAAAGGATGGATCCATGGAGGATGGGTAGGCCTAAAACTTTTGCAGCCCATTCTTTTTACTATAGCTGTAAATAAATAAGAATACAAAACAAAGGTATAATAATACCACAAACACAGATGTAGATCACTGCAACTATTGGCCAGTCTGCGTTATGTTGGAGCATAGTTAGGTGCAAAGATAGCTATGAGAAGAGGGTTTCTTCTTAAGCAGGACATGAAGTCGTTCTTGCTGATTCTTTGATCTTTGTCGTCATCGAGCAAAATGTACATCGCTTGAATCTGAAACACTCTCAATTTAAGAGACTTGGATTTTGATTTTGATGGATTGATGAATATATTTACACTTACCTCGTCCTTGTTCATGTTTAGGATCGTGTTTTTGAGAGTATCTCCAAGCTGAGACAAAGATATGCAAGTGTAAGTCATAATAATCCAAAGAGCAGATATGAGAATGAGGTGAGGTATTAAAGAGAAATGAATTTACTTCTTGAGTTGTGAGATAGCCATCTCCATCTGAGTCGCAATGGGAAAAGGCCAGCTCGCATGTTTGCTGAAAACGCAGCTGTGTCGATACATGAGCCGAGGCAAACAAGAACTGCATACAAATCAGAAGCAGTAGAGACAAGATGTATTAGGCCTTATATGCAAGGATTTCTTTTGTTTTCCGTGAAGATGATTGAATCATCAAATTACCTGTTTAAAAGTGATTGATCCTGCCTTCTCCACATCGACGAATTCGAATATCTACAGCATTATGCTTGTTTAATTAACTTTCTCAAAGTATAAACGATATATGATAGGAGCGCAACCATATTGACCACTAACAATGGCAATCTTTGTTGTTATTTATTCATAACTAACCTTTTTAGAAAGAGTGCAAGGCTTCAGTCTAAGAGCCTGAAGAAAGTCATGTAGCCTAACACGTCCACTGTAGAATGGATAAAATGCTTGAGGTTGTAAAAACTAAAAACATCTGATATATTCAAGCATTGGAACGCCAAAAGAGATAATATCACTTTTGTGGTTACTTAGAGGACAAAAGCCATTACCTCGAATCCGGATTCATGGAAACAAATGTATCCAAAAATCGCATTGCCTCTGAGCTGTTTACGTGGAATAGCTGGAAGGAACAAGATAATCAGCACAATTACCAGGGCAACAAAAAATAGGGATATTCAATAAACATATATAGACAACACTATCAATATAATGAGGTTCGACATATCTATTCACTAGTTCATGTACTTTGGAAAACCATAATGAAAGATATTGGTATCCTCGATATAAACGAAACAAGCAACAAACTTGTGGTGCCAGATTATAAACTTACCGACTCAACCTTCGCCATTTCAACCATGTAATTTGAGGGGTTCTCCTGCAACAAAACATATAAGATGAAATAAATGATCAGCTAAATGAACTGCTTACTGACATTGGAAGTCATTCTCAAGCTTCCTTGGGCAAGAATTAATGATAAGAAAGACACGGGAAGCTATTTAAAAGAGCAAAACAATCATGAGCTGCACATACCAGCTTTAACTCAGATGCTCTGTTGAGTAGCATCAAGTCTGCATAAGAATGGGATGTTTGGACGACATTCAAAGATGTTGCAATTGCATGACTTGTCTGTATTCATAAGTACACCATGAGGACTACATTTCACCAGAAAAGAAGTAATTAATACACCAAAATAATCTCCATTTATATTTTCTCCCCCAACACACCTTCTGTGAGAGTCTCACAGCATTCTGTTTTTGCTTTTCATTGGGATAGATTACTGGAAGGTATTCAACCTGTATAATTTCTGGAAAAGGTTAGCTAATTAAGCGGAAGTTTAAAGCAGACAATCAATCAACTAAGCTTACACGATAAGCACATTGCCTACCTCCATGAAATTGTGAAACTGGGTGAACATTCTAAACATGAGCATCAACAAAGAGATATTTCCCCTGAAAATGTCATTAAAATCACTAAGGGGCTGTCTAATTTCTGGAGAAGTCTAAAATTCGAAAACACAAGTCTCACCAGGATTGATCAAAATGTACATGGGGATACCGGACCACTACAGGTTGAATTGGGTAACCAGGGATGAAAGCGCCGAGTTGGAAGGAAATAAGAACTTTGCCGTTAGTTGTGGTTCCTTCTGGGAATAACAGCAGACGAGGAAATCTATCGGAGGAAGCTTTTCTCTGTATTTACATCCTTGAAACAATATTCCGTATCAAATACAAAAAATCATTTGATTCCTTTTCAACCACAAAATTTTTAAAAACATCATAAACCAATCTTTTCAAAAGAGCTAATCAGCTTACTAAAAAAATGATAGAAGTCAATCACATGCCACAGAAACTCTATACCTTTATTTCATGCACGGCGTTCTTCCTAGATGTCTGTGAGAATCTATTCACATAAATCACCTACAAAATTGAAAAAAAAAAACTGAGTCTAGAAGCTACACAACATGCTATTAAACCGATATTTGTTTTGATAAGTCAGCTAGAGAACTACTTTGTCGAATTGCACTATCTACCTACCTGCATTGCCCTAATGATAGTTCCAACAAATGGAAGTGAATCATGAGACTCCGATGCAACAATGGTCGGTGATAACTCATAGAAGTAGAAGATTGGTTCAATATAGGAAACATGATTCGATACAACGATCGGAGCAAGCTCCCTACGAGCAGGTTTCCCTTTCCGACGTATCCACTGATAACTGCAGGAGCAAAATAATTGACTAACATTAGAAAGTGTAGCCATAGCAGCAAGCATGAAACAGTTCTTTGATCCAACTAAGAACAATAAAAACAGTAACTTCAAATCTACGATGTTGATTCCACGAACTTAAAACACTAAGTACACTTTAACATGTAGAGTTACGAAGATTAGTTTGAACAAATGATCAAATTGACGAAAGCAAAACTGACCCGAAAGAGAAGAGGATACATCTGGTACAGATCCGAGTAATCCACATAATTCTACATCTCCATCGAGGCATAGGATTCTCTTTATCTTTCCAACCAGCAAGAGCCAATTTCGTAGCTAAGTAACCAACAGCTAAACTAACCCCAAAGAGAACAAGTCTAACCAAAGCAATCGGAAGACATATAACAATCTTAATGACTTCGTACAATCCGCTTACTCCCGGAGTATCATTCCGGAATGGATCCACCGTCGTCAAACCTAAAACCGGAGGCTCGGAATCGCTGAGAAACCCAAAAGGGTTACTCTGGTCAAATTCAAAACCACGTGAAAAACGATGGTCTTGATTTTCAACGACAGCTGGAAGATCAAGTCCTGAATTGTCGTCTCCGTCATCATCGATTAAGATAGCAACTTCTGGTTGATCGGATGTTTGAGACTGGATCAGCGGAGACGCCAAATCAGGATCCGCCATTTTCGAAGTCTGCAAGAGGAGAGAGAGAGAACAGAGATTGATACACGCCTGTGGTGGAATGTCATTTGTTTCTTTCTAATATCCTTATTTTTTTGCAAATTACTTAATTATTTATTGTTAAATCACTTAATTATGGATTAGTAAATAAATTATGGATTAGCAAATAGATTAAAAGAATTGCGATTGAAATACATGCGAAGATGAGAATTTCCCGACGATATAACGTTCACCGTTCATCGCAGCTCCGTGATTTGCGACACGTGTTCAATATTAATTCTTGTACCGATATAAGGCCCATCAAGATTGATGGGCCTATCTTCATGTTATGTAAATATTTTATAACAACAAAACCTTTGTATTGGGCTTCTGACATTTTCCTTTGCATTTTTTTCTCCAACGCAAACAAAAAAACTAATTATGAATACAACTCATTTAGCTATTAGCTATCTATGTATTCGTGAAGTTTTTGATCAAATAAAATATACCTTTGTTTTAAATCAAATTAATTTCATTGATTGTTCTTATACTCTAGTAACGTATTTGTTTTACTACATGAAATTAATACTACTAACTAAAGTTGCGCTATGTTGTGGTATTATTTATTGAACTTTTTAGTAAATCAATATAATGATATAATGCGGAAAGAGTTTTGACAAAAGAAAAGATAGAACGAAACAAATAGACATAGAGCTAGAGTCTCAGACATTTAGAGTTTAATTTTAAAAATCATTTAGACAAAATCTCTTCACTCTCACAACAAACTCTATGATGTTTGATCCACATGAAAGTGTTTGAATTGATTAGACAACTTGACGATCAGATCACAGAAGATTGATCAGACAATAAATGTGAGATTGAAGATGCATGGATTCGAAGTCAAAGAGAAAAAATGAAAAAAGACTAAGTCAAAGGATGAGCTGGAACGAAGACTTGCTAATCAATGTAGAGTGAAGACAGAGAGCTGTTAACAAAGAAGAACAGATTGCTGTGAAGTAGAAATGGAAAGTTGTCTTGACAAGATAATTTCCATTTCTGGGAGATTTGAAAAGTCTAGGTTAAGGTGTACGACGACAGAGAGCTATGACGAGAAACAACATATAGTTGTCCAGCACAAATGGAAACTTGACATATCTTGTGAGTTTCCATTTTAGAGAGATTTGGGTGATTCTAGAGTTTGTTACACGCCTTATAAAAAGGCAAGGAGATTGGCATGGCCGCCTAACACTTTAGAACCATTGGGGAGAGAATTAAGGTTAGGTTCAAAGAGAAGAATACTCTTGTGAGTTTTGGTTGAGTGTTCATTCGTTTTGTATTGGTGAGAACTATAACCAATAGGTGTAAGACTTTGATAGAAAAGTTTATATCAATAAAACGAAGTGTGCGTTAGAGCAGCGTATTTTGATCAAATTGTGTGTGTCTTGGTCTCTATACAATTTAAATTGGTACCAGAGCGGACCACCTAACTAAATCAGGTGAGATCTTGCGGAAAGTATGGAGAACAAGCATCAACTTGTGGTTATGAGGGAACCATTGACAGCAAATCCAAACAACTATGACCATTGAAAAGTTCAGATCAAGCAAATCATCAAAGGGATCGATGAAGAAGGTTGGGGGGCTGTCGAGGATGGATGGACACCACCAACTGTGAAAAATGGTGATGACTTTGTACCAAAATCAAGAAAGAGTTGGACAGTTGAATAGAAAGCTGAGTCGAAGTACAACTCCAAGGCCATGTCGGTAATATTCAATTCCTTGGCACCAAATCAGTTTAATCTTGTTCAAGGGTGTACAACTGCAAAAGAAGCGTGGGATATCTTGCAGGTTTCATTTGAAGGAACCTCAACCGTAAAATAAACCAGGATTGATATGCTTGCTACTCGGTTTGAGGCTCTCACAATGGATGAACATGCGACAATACAATCTTTCAGCAGCAAGCTCAACACCCTGTCGCACGAAGCCCTGGTATTGGGTAAAACCTACAAGGATAAGAAGCTGGTCAAGAAGTTTCTCTGCTATCTTCCTCCAAAGTTTCATGGACACAGATCTGCTCTCGATGTGACACAGTTTTCAGACAACATGGGTTTTGCTAAGTTGTGGGAATAATGCAGGCATATGAAATTCAACTCAACAAAGGTATTGAATCGCATCATGGTAAAGGTAATGCTCTGTTGGCTAAGGAAAAATCGAAACTGCAGACAGCTAATCTAGGGGATCAAGTAGGGTTAATCATGAATAAGTATCTCAGGAAATTTGAAAGGAGACAGAAAAGAGACAATCAGTTATCAGTCAGACAGACAGCTGATAAAGACCAACATAAGTCTCACAAACAGTGTCTTGAGTGTCAAGGGTTTGGTCCTTTCAAAGCAGATTGTCTGACTATTAGAAGGAAGATGACAGTTAAGTGTTTTGAGTGTCAGGGGTATGGTCATACAAAGTAAAGTGCATCAGTATGTATAAATAAAAGGACAAGAATGCTATAGTTAGCTGGAGTGAAAGTGACGCAGACGATGAGGATGACAACAACGTACTGGAATCTTACATGGCCAGTTTTAATATAATAGAGATGTCTAACGACCAAGAAGTTGTGACTAGAAAAGAGGATTAAGGACAGACATCTGTCAATCAAGCCGCTCAAGATTCGGAAACTAATTCGGATTCAAAAGAAGATGAAGATCTAGGGCTGCCACCTGCTGATTAGATAGAGATTGTCTGTCAAAACCTTGTTGAGCTAATAGAAAAGAACAGCACCCCAGTAGTCGAGAAGAAAGTTCTTACGAAAAAAGTTGATGATCTAGAAACAGAGCTTGAGTCTGAGAAATCTAAGAACAGAAAGCTAGAAAGTCACACGTCAGTACAACTTAAGAACATAAAGATGTTGTCCAAAGGAATAAAGGATCTCGACAAGATTTTGCAGTATGGAAGAACTAACAAGGCAAACTAGGGCTTAGGGTATCATGGTGCTCAGAATACTACAACTAATATCATCTTTGTCAAAGGAGCTCACACCAATAAGGCTACGATGTCTCATCAAGTATCTAAAAAACCAGTTCAGATGACATCAAAAAATTATCTGGTTTTGGTAGAAAAAATATTAAAAATGGTTATATTATTTTTTTCTTTAATAAATTTTTTTAAATAAGATATCCAAATATCTACTTAACCACATTGTAATATGTCCCATTCTAATTTAAGTATTTAGACTATAGATCAGATTTTATCGATCAAATAATTGATTATTGACAACAAAAATCTTGTATAATTTTATTATACACGATACTTTATAACATTTTCGGTTGTAGTAAAATAATAGATTAAAGAAAATATACAAAGAGAGATTTCTATCTCAATTTCTTACTTTTTTTTGTTGTTACTCTATTCTCATATTTCAATCCTAGGTATGGAGTATTTTTTTTATGTTAATATTGGTCTAACATTAAGTCGTATATAATTCCGGAGTTTTCTCTAATAAATTTCTGAATTCTTTTGGGTCGACGATCTATTTCCACCCAAAAGTTTTGATATAACAACATATCAACTTATACTTAAACTCTCTGTCTAATTTTATCTAAAGTAAGCATACTAAATCTAATTGCACCCAAAATTAGATAATGACTATTGAATTCTACACATAATATACGAAATCGGTCTAATTGCACAAATTTCTAGATAATTGTGATTTTGTTGTAAACCAACAAATTGGTTACGATTTAGAATTATTAATTAACTGAACCTAAACCAAATTAGACCCGAGTAAAACTCAAATAGACAACATTTATCCTTACCTGCTCAAATTCGGTTGTCAATTTGAGATTTGGTCAGATTTAGATTTGATTAAAATTATTTAAAATCGTAACCAATTGTTGGTTTACAACAAAACCACAATATTCCAGCGTTTTGTGTAATTAGACCGATTTTGTATACTTTGTGTGGAATTCGGTAGTTATTATCTAATTTTGGGTGCAATTAGGCTTTGTATGTATATTTTAGGTGGAATTAGGCAGAAAATTTTAGTGTAGATTAATCTGTTGTTATATCAAAACTTTGAGGTAGAAATAGACCCTCAACCCAATTCTTTTCGATTTTAGTTTGTCTGATTTTCTCTGTCGGAGGTGTATCATCTGATAAGTTCAGTTTTATACATTACGGAACTGAGTCAATTCAATTAAGGGCTTTAACTGTAAACAATTTAACTACAGGGTGTCTGCTCCAATACTCTAGTTAAATGAGTGGCTTTTATGTAATGTAAATATATTAGGGTTCAAAAAAGGTTAAAAGGGCAGAGTTGTGGTGGAGAGAGTGAGACCCACGTGAATGATGTGTTGGCAAACTATCTTCCTTAAAATCCAAATCCATTTTTTCGCATCACTACTTTTTTGATTACCCAAATTCAATGAATTTTGTTCCCATTATCTAATAATTTTCCCTTACACTCGTTATATATCCTACACATAAATTATTTAAGAGCATTTTAACAAAAAAAAAAAATTAGAAAATTTCTCTGCTATTAAACCAAAAATTTATTTTTTCCAAATAATTAGATCTACAAAATCGATTTATAATATAAAGTCCACACTTTAAAATCAATTCTTAATTTATTGTTTGTAAAGAGAAAAAATAGAATTTAAGATACCATAATCATTAGTTAGATCATTCTAACAAAATAATTCGATAAAAAAATTGAGTTTTAAACAGAGGCGGTTCGACGTTATTGAAGGCCCTATTCAAAAAATAAATTTATTTTGGCATATTCTATAATAATAGCAGCTATTTTTATTCATTAGTTTTAGACATGAAAAATTTCGGTAAAGTGAGAAAATGATATTGTATAATTATCAAACACTTGTAGCTAACATAAAATTTCTCAAAACTCAGAAAAACAATAAGTTAAAGATAAATTTTTGACCTTACTAAAAAATTAATAAACTTTAAAAAATTTGGACTCTAATTACTAAAAAATTATGTAAACTCGAAACAGTTGCCCCTACTTACTATAAAATTCAATAAATTTAAGGTTCTAATTATTAAAAAATTTTATAATCTCTAAAAAGTTTTTGGCTAAACTATGATTTATGTGGCTTCTACCACGGTCCAGCCCTATTTCTAAATAAAGTTAGATAATAGTTTATGAAATAAATGTTTTTAATAATATTTATAGTTTAGGGTTAATTGTTGATATAAAAAAATAAAGTTTGGTAAATGTTTGAAGGTGGAAGTGTTTATAAAATTAAAGATAAATTTAATTTTTGAAGTGAAAATCGTTACAAATAAGTGTGATTTGTTAAATTTAAAGCTCTTCGTCCCGCAAGTAGCCTTTAGTCCAGTGGTTGGTGGTAAGTTAACCAAAGTCAGGCGCACATGTATAACCAAGAATCGAGTCCCACCACCTACGAGATCTATGTAGGAATTTGGCTAATGAAATGGCCATTGTGCCATATTAATATTGTTGTTGACAAAAGAAAAAAATCTTCGTCCCTTCGAAGACATCCAAAAATATAACTTTTTAAAAAACTCTTCTTTTAAAATTAGTCTGAAACAATTGTAATGTACTAATTTTTATTTTAACTACTAATGTACTAATATTAGTAGTATTAGACTAATAATTTAAAAAATATGTTTTAAAATAATTTACTGAAATAAAATGGTAAAATGTTGAAAGATAGGTGGCTCAGTGGTGGTGGTCACTTATAAATTTTCAGCCATCCGATAAAAGATATTTTAAAATATGGAGTTTGGCTATGGATCGACCTTGTCGATCTAATTATAGTAAGGTTGAATAAAAAAATGGTAAAATTTTGTTAATCCTTTATCCCTTTATATCCGTGAGGAGTCAAGAAGAACCTTATCCATTATCAGTTATATTTTGACAGACTAAACATCATATTAGGAATTCACCGTTAGATCTGAAATTTACCAATTCATATTGAACGGTCTCGATTAAATTTTGAAAAAGCAAACAGTTTATTGTCCAGAAATGTCTAAGAGCAACTCCAATAGTAAAACCATTTTTGGTGTTAAAATTACACCAAATTTGGTGTTTTGGTGTCTTAATTTTTATTTTAATTCTAACCATAACACCAAATATTACACTAAAAGTATTATTCTCTATATTATATTATTAAATAAAAATTTAACCTTTTAATAATTTGTATAATAGAAATTATTATTATAACTATTTAATTATTAATTATAGAAATTTGCATTATAATCCGATTATAAGGTATATAAGATACATATATAACATATATCATATTAATTTAATTTGTATTCTGAATATTATGTTTTCAATGTTTTAGTTAAAATTTTATTTGTATTTTTAATATTAATCAAAATCTACCTATAAACTAATATTTTGTACATAATCAAATATTAAATTAATTACGATAATTTTAATTACATAAAAATTTAACTACAGTTAATAATTTTATTAGATTAATTAAATTTTTCAATATAACAATAATTAAAATTTTAGATTAATTATAACTATAGTTTGATATAATAAATTTTAAAATTATATTAATTATAATATTTAATGTGGATATCTTTAACTTATATTCATAAATGTAAAACTAAATTTGGTATTATTTGAAATATATAAATAAATGAAAAAGAAGAAATAATAATATTTTAATTTTTAGTGTGATTAATAGTGTTACACCAAATTTGGTGTGTCACTGTAGCAGTTACACTAAATTTGGTGTGTTACTGTAGCAGTTACATCAAATTTGGTGTTTTGGTGTTTTTTCTGGTGTCCTGTTGAAGTATATTTTATACTAAATTTGGATTTTTGGTGTCTCACTAGAGTTGCTCTAACGCTTGTGTTGGTTTGTTCTTCTTTTTTTTTTGGTCAAATATTTGTTTGTTCTTAATCCCAAGTTTCTTCACAGATGTGAGAGCTTGAGAGTAAGAAGAGTGAAGTGAAGCTTCTTACTAAAAGAGTTTTATCGCGTTTCAGTGAAGGCTGCTAAATGATGAGAATTAAGAAAGCTTTGATAATATTAAGTAAAACGAAAAATAGCCCAACGGCTATATTTTGGCTCTGTATCCGTTAGATCCGTCCAATCTAGTTAATTTCTGTACTTTAAAATTTTGTGATTTTTTCTTTCGTGAAGATTTCGAAACTAAAAAAGAATTTAGGGGCCAGACTGTAAGTACATTGATTTCAATGCCGACTTAAGATTAAGACAAAATTGAGACAAAATAAAGGGGCTAAATTGTGGTTTATGTCAAGTCGAGATTGGGACAATTATAAGTCCACGTGCTAGGCACCATTGGTAAGAATTAAAGAAGAGGTTACTGTATTTTTGTCACCATTGAAAAAAATGAGGTTGGTTCTTTGTGTTTGGGTTCATGTTGGAAAATTTATGGTATAGTTTTGTTTGTTCTTGTTACCTTTTTCATTCACATTATTTGAACCATTTTTTTTTGTCAATCTTACTCATTCATTTTACTAGTAGGATCGACAAATGCCCGATCTATAATCAAATTGCTTCCACTAGAGCTAGTGGGATTTGAACCCCCAACATAGTGTCTAGCTAGATAGGGGCAAGCCAACTGAGCCACATGCTTCTTGGCCATTATTTGAACCATTCAAATTAAGATATCTTAAACTAGACATGTTTCTTTCAATTTTTCTATAAACGACTCTTAGCGAAAATATCTTCACTAGTTTGTTGTTTTGAAAAAAGATTTTATTATCTCCACTAAAATAAAATTATTCTCCTTTTTCAGTAGGAATTGTAAGGCTGATTTTGTTAGAAAATATTAGGATGGCTATATTTATTGCATACACAATTCAATATTTTAATTTTATAATGCTTTATAAATTATATACACAATAATTTAAAACATTTTTCGGCTGATAAATAATACATTGAAGAATATATATATATATATATATGTATTATGTAAGGCTTGTCTCAAATAAGTTTTATGGTGAATTCAAAGCTAGTCACACTTTCTATGTTTGTTCTAGTAAAAAAATTTATTACTCAAGAGCAATGTTCAAAAAATTGGTTTAAATAGGATTTAGATGTTAGGCGGATCCTGACTATAGTAAAATTAGATTAATTAGGTGGACAAAATAGTTTGGTGGGTTTGACGGTAATATTAGGTGCTTTAGGTGGTGATTAGTAGGTCTAGGCATTTTTCTAAAAATATTTAGTTTAAATTTATATAAAAATTTAAAAATATATTTTAATTGTAAGTTTATACCCAAATAATACCAAATTGTTTCTTATAGAATTTAAAAATAATTTTTTTTAACTATAAATTATCGTAATTTCAAATTATTTATTATTTTTAACTAAAATATAATTTATTATAAAAACGTCTAAACCGTCAAAAATCGTCTATGTTTAACCTAAATTTTCTAGACATTAAGCAGAAAATCACTGTCCACTTATCGCCTAGCGATTATTTGATCACAGGCAAAACTATTAGAGTATGAAAATATTCTTGTTACGATACTTAAATTATTCTGTAATTAGTTAGTATATATTCATAATCTTATGTTTATTTCTGGTTTGTAGCTAACTGTAAAGTCTATATAAGTGAATCTCAATAACATATCTCTCCTCATCGGAGATTCTTTCAATCAAGTTCTTTCATGGTATCAGAGCCACGTTGCGTTGATAATATTTACACCAAGGAGACTGCCTTGATTTTGGTTTGGAGCATGATTGTTAGGAGGATAAGGGCATTGTTGTTGATTTAACATCTGGTATGGCGCTGGCCAGAACTGAGGATTCTAGTTTGGAAAGGGTGAGAATGACTGATAACCATAGTATTGTCTGCCTCGTCCTTTGCCTCTGTTGTAACCACGTCCCCTTCCTCTGCCTTGATACTGACTCGAACCAGGTTTTTGTTGCGGTGTATGATTCTATTTTTCAGCTATTGTCAGAACAGTTGCGGCTAAGGAATGATCTGTGTGGATTGGATTTGGCTTGATTGCCTTCTTAATTCTGTCCTCTTCATCCTGAAGCATCGTAACAGCATCATCAAAACTTGGAAAGGGCTGCATCTTTGATAACAATGATAATGTTGTCAAACTTTGTATTGAGTCCATTGAGCATATACATGACGAGAGTTATTTCAGCTACAGGTGCATCGACATTGGCCAAGGAATCTGAAAGTTTCTTCATCTCTCTGCACTAATCTGCAAGCTTTGAATCTCCTATCTCTTTAGTACGTAGTTCGTTGTCAAGTCAAAGTGCTCTTGCATCTTTTTTGTTGCAGAATTGATTCTCGATACGCAGCCATATGGCTCTGGATGTGGAGCCTGTGACAAAGGAGTCTTGAAACATTTTAGGAGATAAAGTACCGTAAATCCATATCTTCACGATTCCGTCTCTTTTCTTCTATTGAACATCAGCATCATTAGCTAGGAGTAGTGTGCCATCTGTATGTCCTAAGACATCGTAACTGAGACAATGAGTTTCAAAGAGTTCTCTTCAAGCATCATAGTTACTCTCTTCTAGGTCAAGGATGATCAGAATATTGAATTTAATGTTGGAGACGCTGTACAATTTATCGGAGATAGCAACGTTATTAGCCATGAAAGAAGAAGGAAAATTTAGAGAAGAAAAGAAGAAGAAGATAACAGAGAAGAAGGTTTAGGAGCTTAGTGGCTCTGATACCATGATCTGGCTCTACAAACACAAGTTCAAAGCCGATGGTTCATTAGGGAGATATAAGTTTCGGCTTGTCACCAACGGAAAAGCTCAATAGCAAGGAGTGGATTTTGAAGAAACCTTGAGCCCCGTGGTTAAACTTGCAACTATAAGGGCAGTCTTAAACTTTGTTGTTGAACGAGATTGGCCTGTCACACAGCTTGATGCTCAAAATGCGTTTCTCCATGGTACTCTAGACGAGACGGTATATATGCATCAACCACCTGGCTTTGTTGACAAAGCTCATCCAGACTATGTATGTCTTCTTAACAAAACAATTCATGGGTTGAAGCAAGCTCCAAGAGCTTGGAATGCTCGTTTTGCAAGCTATGTAAAAACGATGGGTTTCAAGCAAAGTAAAGTGGATACATCTCTGTTTGTTTACAGAAAGGTAACGACATGGCTTATCTCCTATTATATGTCGATGACATCATCCTAACAGCATCTACAAAGACTCTTCAACAGCACATCATTGATACTTTGAAGACCGAGTTTCCAATATCAGATACAGGAGAGCTAAGTTATTTTTTGGGAATCAAAACATACTTTAACGCTTCTGGTCCATTTTTGAGTCAAGCTAAATATGCTTCATATATATTGCAACGTACAGGCATGGAAGATTGCAAGCAAATTGCAACACCAGTAGACATGAGTTCAAAGCTTGCAGTAGAGGCTGGTCCTAAAGTTGACAATCCAACTCTGTATCGGAGCTTGGCTGGTGCATTGCAGTATTTAACTCTGACACGTCCTGATATAAGTTATGTGGTGCAGCAGGTCTGTCTTTTTATGCATGATCTGCGAGCAAGTCATCTCCATGCTCTTCACAGAATACTAAGATATGTCAAAGGCACAATACATCAAGGTCTTCAAATAACTAAATCTGCTTCAACTCAGCTTATTGCATATTCAGATGCTGACTGGGCAGGTTGCCCAACAACAAGGCGATCAACATCAGGTTACTGTGTCTTCCTCGGTGATACACTACTCTCATGGTCCTCCAAAAGAAAAGCGACAGTCTCAAGATCAAGTGCAAAAGTTGAATACAAAGCAGTTGCTAATGCTGTTGTAGAGACATGTTGGATTCAAAACTTGTTACTTGACTTACACTGTCCTCTAGACAAAGCAACTTTGGTTTTCTGTGATAATATCAGTGCTGTTTACCTATCAACAAACCCAGTTCAACACCAACGCACTAAGCACATCGAGATAGATATACATTTTGTTCGAGTGCTCCACGTCCCAGCTTCGCATTAGTATGCATATATATTTACAAAGGGACTACCAACTCAGCTCTTTAATCAGTTTAAATCCAGTCTCGGTGTGGTTATACAACCACCACTTCAACTTAGGGAGGGTATTAGAATATGAAAATATTCTTGTTATGATATTTACATTATTCTGTAATTAATTAGTATCTATTTTTAGTCTTATGTTTATTCCTAATTTGTAGCTAACTGTAAAGTTTATATAAGTGAATATCAATAATATATCTCTCCTCATCGGAGATTCTTTCAATCAAGTTCTTTCAAAAACTTCCATTTTGTTTGTCTTGCTACAATGACTGATCTGTCTAGTAGCAATGTTCTGCTTGTTGTCATATGATTACTTTTATACATTATGGAATTAAGGGTGTTAATTGTAAACAATTTAACTATCAAGGTGTCTATCTCCAATACTGTATTAAATGAGTAGCTTTATGTAAATAATAGTAGTATTAGGGTACAGAAAAAGGTTAAAAGGAAATAGTTGTGGTGGAGAAAGTGAGACCCACGTGACTGTTGTGTTGGCAATCTATCTTCCTTAAAATTCAAATCCATATTTTTGCATCACTACTTTTTTTGTTAGCCAAATTCAACGAATTTTGTTCCTTTTATCCTAATAAATGTCTTTGAGCATTTTCATCGGTGGATGGAGATCTTAGCTATAAAAAATTAATATAATGTATATAATTTATTTATTTACTTTAAATTTGAAAAACTAGATAAATTTGACCAATAAAATATTTACACATTGCTAAAAAGAGTTCTTAACTTGTTATAATCAATTCTTAGAAGAAAACTTTTAGTATATGTGGTGAAAAAATGCTTTCTCTCTCTACTCTCTCTCTCCTTTCTCTGGTGATACGATGGCCTCCCTATCGTAACTGCCGACCGTTCATCCAGAGTGAATTTCGCTGGTTATCACCAGCGGTTACATCTGAGTCCTCAACTGCCTTTTTGCGGCTTTTAATATTCAGTGATGGTTTCTCTTCTCTCACGTTTGGTATTTCATTTTGTCTCTCTAGAATCAAAATCCTCACCATGTCTGATTACGTGAAGAAGATGCAATCGATCACACTTCAAGCCAATGATCCCGTCGTTTCCTTGCCGATCGCCGCTTGCCGTGAAGCCTCCAATGCGAATGCCCATAGCCTGGTGGTCCGACCTGTGTACCGTAAGAAGCAAAACTTGAGTGCCATGCTCACTACTTTTCCGCGACTCTGGGGAACGGGATCCTCTGTATCCGGGAGAATCATTGACAACAAGTATTTGCAATTTGTGTTCCCGACTGCTAAATCTTTCGCCTCTGTTTTGCAACATGGGCCTTGGTCGTTTAACGAATGGATGTGTGTGGTTAAACGATGGAATCCCAACCAAACCGATGATGATCTGAATTGTATCCCCTTCTGGATACAGATTCGTGGAATCCCAATCCAATACTTGACCCGCCGTATGGTCTCCATCATAGGCGAAAACATGGGCGACTTCATTGAGACCGACTTCGAATCGGATGGTTCAGCCCGGGTGGATTTTGTACGGGTGCGACTCTTGGTTAACATCACTGTCCCGTTACGCTTCTCTCGCCAATTCGACTTTGATGGTGAAGTGGTCACTTTACGCTTTCAATATGAACGGTTGCGACAATATTGCACTGGATGTGGCATGTTGACACATGATGTCAATGATTGTGCTCTTATGAACCCGACTCCACCACCACCAAATGATGATGATGATGACGCAAATGACGATGGTGATGCGACAGACGATGCCACCCGTGATAACGATCATATGGATGGTGATAACCTTCCAACATCTGCGGACAATTCACCCTCGGAGACTTCAGACCAGGCCTCAAGATCTCGCAAGCGTAAGGCGGCAGCGTCAGCGGACGCACCTTCGTCTTCACGGGCCTCTCGCCCAAGAATTGCAGCGACTAAACGCGGCCTACGTCAATGGTTTCAGTGTGACGATATCAAGGAAACTTTTACTAAGATGATGACGCACCATGGCGGCCTGCTTGATCTTGCAGCGACTTGTGAGGAATTTGTTCCTTCGTCTGACCTGGTAGCAACTCCACACGTACCAACACCAGTGACGGTACGGTGGGCCATAAGCCACCGGAGTCGCCATGAATACAACCTTTTGGAACTGCCAAGGCTTGAAAGGGTCCTTGGTAGTTCGACGCCTAAAGGGGATAATACAACGCTATTCCCCGGACATACTCTTTCTGGTGGAGACAAAGAACTCTGATGATGTAGTACGTGATATTGCAGCCAAGTAAAAGTATTCTAATGTATTATGTGTATCGCCTAGAGGTATTGGGGGTGGTCTTGCTTTGTTATGGTCTAACTCGGTGTCTGTAAATGTTAATTATCAAGGGGAAAGACTCATTGATTGTAATATAAATAAAAACGAGATTTCCTGCTATATGTCTTTCATTTATGGGCACCCAATTAGACAGCTCCGCCATCACCTTTGGGAACGGCTTGAACGGCTAAGTACAAACAGACACGGTCCTTGGCTTATGTGCGGTGATTTCAATGACATACTTCACGCTGATGAGAAACAAGGCGGCCCAACTCGTCCCGAATGGACTTTCCATGCGTTTCGTAAAATGGTTGGCAATTGTAATGTTTCCGATCTTCATCATATTGGTAACAACATGACGTGGTGTGGTAAACGATATACACACACTGTCCGATGCTGGTTGGATAGAGTATTTGTCAATGAAGAGTGGCGAGCCAATTTCCCGTCCTTATATGTTGAATATTTGGACATGGTTGAATCCGACCACCGCTCGGCGATCATTCGGATCCGTAAGTTTCACGAACGAGGGAAAAAACTTTTTACTTATGATCCTCGTTATTCAACACACCAAGACTTTCGTAACACCATAACTCAAAGCATGAGACACGATGAATCTCTCTCTGTGGTTGAACGTTTACGCTCATGCCGAACAGCCATATCCCAATGGAAAGCTCATAATCATACTAACTCCGCTATAGAAATTCACCGACTTACTAAAGCGATTGATGAAGCACAAACTACCGGTTCCACACCATCCGAACACATTCGTGAATTAAAAAATGACCTCTTCAAAGCAGTCCAGGCAGAGGAGCAATACTGGCAGACTAAAAGTCGAACTCGGTGGCTATAACATGGTGACTCTAATACTTGTTTTTTCCATGCAACAACACGGAATCGACGAGCGCGAAATATCTTAACAAGACTGACGGATGAGCATGGTAGTATACAGTTCGGTACTCGGAATATCTCTAAGGTGGCAATATCTTATTATCGTCAACTATTTACATCCACCCGACAAGCCGAGTCACGTTCTCTTGCCTCTACGCTCTCCCCAGCGGTCACGGACACGATGAATACATTTCTCGAAGCTCCAATAACAGTGGAAGAGATTCATACTGCCGCCTTTTCAATAGGGCGAACCCGTGCTCCGGGACCTGACGGATTTACGGGGGCGTTCTATCAAGATTTCTGGCCAGAAATTGGACCATCAATCATACGGGAGGTACAGACTTTCTTTACTACGGCTTTAATGCCAAGAACATGGAATCATACGAACCTATGCTTAATACCAAAGACCAAGACACCAATGAATATGACGGACCTACGACCCATCAGCTTATGTAATGTCACTTATAAGATAATCTCAAAGATTCTTGTAAGAAGACTCAAGCAGATTCTCCCGCGGGTGGTCTCTGAAAATCAAACTGCGTTCATACCTGGATGCGACATTTGCGACAACGTCCTCATCGCCCATGAATTATTTCATTCCCTTAAAGCCAATCGCACTGTTTCCTCTCACTACATGGCTGTTAAAACCGATGTTAGCAAAGCCTATGACCGGATTGAATGGGACTTTCTAGCTGAGGTTTTACAACATAAAGGATATGGTCCTAAATGGATATCCTGGATAATGGCGTGTATCCGAACGGTCTCCTTTTCGGTATTAATAAATGGCAGCCCTTATGGACATTTTGTACCCCAACGCGGTATTCGCCAAGGTGATCCCCTCTCGCCATATCTATTTATACTATGTTCCAATGTCCTTAGCTCTATGCTGGATAATGCTCAATGGGAAAGACAATTACAAGGCATTAAAATCAGTCGGGGTGGACCCAGTATCACGCACTTATTATTTGTGGATGATTCTCTATTCTTCTTTAAAGCAACTAATGCCAACGCACACCACATCCGGTCCATCTTTGATGAATACGAAGCATGTTCAGGACAGCAGATCAATTTACAAAAGTCTTCAATCACATTTGGTCAACGTGT
>OVBA01000630.1:0-60246 GCA_900406435.1 Lepidium aucheri | reverse complement strand
TTGTCTCTAAGTTTTCCAATAGTCTGATCGATTCTTGACAAATGCAAATCAGACGATACTGAGTCCAGGATAATGCTGAGAAAATCGAAAATAAGTAGTCTGATGTCAGTGTCAAAAGCTCAAAATACAGAAATAAATGAAAGAAATTGCCTGAAAAATCGAGAATGCAAAAGAAACAAAACAGAAAAATGCGTTAGTCAATAAGTGTTCTCCCCCAGACTTACTTTACACCGTTCCGGTGTAAAAATAAACCAAAAAGAAGACACAAAAACGCATAAGAAAGAAAAGAAAACAATGAATAGTCTAAAAAAATGAAAAGGAACTGAAATAAAGGTAGGAAGTAGCCAAGAAGCTACGCAAGATTCTGGCTGTCGCGGTCGCCAAGTGCTCTGCGACGTCGAGGAAAACGATGCTCTAATGGCTGATCGTTCTCATCATCATAATTAGAATGATGTCCAGCAACATCTGGTCGGCTAGTAGGCGCAGTAGGCATAGAGACATGCTCATCGCGATCAGCTGCAGGTGCACTCATACACAAAGAAGCTGAGATCTTCCTCAAAACATCCCAAATAGTTCGCTGAATCGATCTCTTCCTCCTCTAATTCACGACTTGCTCAAAAAAATGAGTGTGTAATCAGGAAAATATATAAGAATTTGAAAATTTAGGCATACAAATGGTAAGTTGTTCGATTACTAATCTAGTAAACAAGATCAACATCCAGCAATGCATCAATCCAACCACAATCATCAAAATCAAGCCTAAAATTTTTTGAAAACCCTCTAAAAATTCTCCTTCAACCTAACAAGCAATCTCTAACCGAAAAAGTCAATCATCCAAACAGCAAGAGGAAGTCTAATTCATGTAAGAATAAGGCATATGCATCAGTTAATTAATGAAAATCAACCAAAAAGCAAGTTCCTCTTTATCCAATTCAACTTCCAAAATCAGACAGAACATTCAAATTAAAAGAGCATACCTTTGCTAATCAAAGTAATGAACCACATAATCAGATAGATGGTGAAATTCTAAGCGGATTAGGCTTTTGAATTGTTAAAAACAGATGAAAAACGAGAGAGAAATCAAGGTTTGAAATTTTTTGGAATAGATGTAATTGAAGTTTGCTCGATTTGAAACCGTTCTGCGCGTTTAAGAAGACGAACCTGGATCAAGGATCGATAGATTCTCATGTTGATCGATCAATCTGTGCTCTCGAGAGCAAAGAGCGATCGATCCTTACCTTCTAAATCGGGTACTGGATCGTGCGCAAGTTAGTTCCCGTTCGCTCGATCGATCCCAACTTTACAAGTCGGGCAATAGTTCGTGCGTTTCTTCTCTCTTCACTGCCTGATTGTGCACTACTGCCCAGATCGGGCTACGGACCGTGCGCGTCTTCTCAACCTATCATTCGATCGATCTATGCATTTTAAGTCAGGCAACGGATCGTGCGGTCCTCCACTATTTCTTAGCACGATCAATCCTTCTATAGCGTGTCATGCTCTGGATTGTGCGATAATCTTATCTCCCTCGATTGGTTGGGCTATGCTTGTTTGGTTGGGCAGCATAACGTGCGCAAACCTATTATGCTCATTTATCGATCGATCGTTGAGTGGATCGATCGATCGTTGCTCTCTGACAGCTTCCTACTTTAAACAAAAACACAAAAACAAAAACGAATGAAAAATAAAGGAAAGACGAAAAACAAACTACCTAATAGTGGGTTGCCTCCCACTCAGTGCTTTTTTACTGTCATTAGCTTGACTCGGATGCCATTCGGATGGCGGAACTGCTTGAGTGAGGTTTGCTCACTCCTTGGACACTAATCTCATCAATGATGAACTTCTTCAGTTGTTCATCTTTCTTGCAAATTTTCCTCTGTGAAGCATCCAGAAATGCAATAGTTCTATCCCGGCATATCTCCTTGACCGTGTAGATTCCAGAAATATCAAAGCCAAAACTACCTGCAAAAACCTTGATAACCAAAACTTTAACATCATAGTTACAAAATTCGTCAAGACGATAAAGGATACAAGTGTCTTGATTTTCAGCTGAGTCCTTCTCCTGTTCACGAAACAACTCATACTCCTCATCACAGTCACTGTCTTCTTCATCATATTCTGCAACTAGAGCCAATGATTCAGTGCTCACTTGCTTTCCTTCATCATCTCTGGAATCAGATGTGTTGAGGAATGGGCTTCCTAATGAGATCGGAACAGCTCCTTCTCTTGCCATCTCAACAACAGTAAAGTCCATTGGGATTTTGACCCCAACGAACAAAAAGATAAAATCAAAACAGAAAAACATAAGTAACGATATAGACTTGAAACTGTAAACAGAAAATCAAAAGGCAACTAATGGTTCCCCGGAAGCGGCGCCAAAAACTTGATACAACGAGTTTTAAGCCTATATCCTACTANACGAGTTTTAACCCTATATCCTACTGCAAGTGCACAACAAACGTAATAGTATTTGGGGGTCGAATTCCTCAGAGAACCAGATCACACTTTCGACTTCTATCGAATCGCAAGCTATATCAATCAAAATCAGAGAAATAAATACTAACAACTTAAAATCCAATGTAATCAAATAACTAAAGCAATCGGATATCGGGTATTCATTCGGGAGCTAGAACTCTTGTCAAGGGAACTATTAAGGAACTAATCTGATCATATTCTCGGCTTGAACAATAAATAAGATAAACCAACTCTCGTTAAATCTACCCCTCTACTAATAATCTAAAGATCCTAACTCTCGTTGGTTTCAGATTACAAATAGGCCTTATCGTTTAGGTTCAATTACCCACAACCCAACCTAGCATCAACTCTCGTTGGTAGTGAAAGAATTGCTCTTCTAATCTAGTTCTGGTTCTTAACAACCTTCTGGAAAGTTAACAACCTAAAATCATCGACTAGGTGATCAAGCTAATCTATGCATTAAGCTCAAGTATTAGAAGGAGAATCTTCTATTCATCAATCCTATTTGTTCCCTAACAGTTGAATTCTAAAACCCTAGAATCCCTAAATCCAATCTAAGATCTACTCACACATAGAATAATGAACCAAACAAATCATGATGAATTGAAACTGAAATTACATTAAGAAATAAAAATAGGATTCAGAAATTTTTCTCAAGTGTGAGGAGATCTTCTTCCTAGCTTACAAACTTTCAAACTTCTATAAAAATCTCTCTTCTTAAGCTCAAAGACGACTTACTAAAAAAACAAATAGGAAAAGAGTATTTATAGGTTTCAAAACAAGAGCTGAAAAATCGTGAAATTAGGTTTTTTCGAAGGGCATCAATCAATTGATCCTTGTGTCGATCGATCGATCTTTGGATATTGAGTCGATCTCTCAGAAGCCAAGTCATTCTTCAGATCGTGCGCATATTCCTTGTTAAAGCACTGATCAATCGATCTTTGTGTTGATCGATCGATCCTCCCTCTCGTGGAGAATACCAGAAAATGTTTCAAACTTCTCCAAAGTCCACCTTTAAGCATGATTCCAACTCTGAACGTTTTTGACCTGAAATCTCAATAAAACACAGACAAAATTCCCAAATATATTCGTAATAATGAGCTAAAAACCGAAAAAATATGAGGAATATCACCTACAAAGCAAATCACAAAGGCTGAATCTTCTGCACCAGCTGAAAAAGAACTATTGAATCAAAAAGGGATGATGGACCAACGAAGAAGAAAGCTAAAAGCATATGAGACAACTCTATCTACAAGACTTTTAAGAATCTCTCGTCTGGTGTCTTTTTAATTCCGGTTTTATATTCAAATAAGAAGTCAAGTCTAGGTCTAGTTTATATCTTAGAATCTATTATTCTGTCGGTCTAAATCTGTTGTTATCTATTTAAGCCTCGCTTTTGTAACAGGCGGCATAGCCTTTCTTATAATAATAAGTCCTTTGTGCTAAAAAAAGATTACTTGACATAAGGATTCGACCCCTCTCCATTAGTGGCAGACCCACTTAAAGCTATGGGAATCATATGACACACCTAAAGTAAATAAAAATAGTTTAACTCATGTAAGTGCTTAGAAAGCTTTCAACAGATTTGGTCTTGTTATAGGTGTTTTGGATCTAAAGATCAAATCGTTTTAGTCTATGGGAGTTGGAAATTCGACCAAAATTATTGGTTCTTTGTAGAAGATAATTTCATGGTTGTAAAATCTTGGAATTGAGTAAAGATGTGCGTTATGATGAGTTTGTGAGGATGGTGCATGAAAATTTTGATATAAATCAAGAGATCTACAAGGTAAAACTGAGTTATATTTCAAATGAACTCATGCATGAGCTACCACAAGACACACCTCCTATCTTCATGACCAACAAAAGGCAATTGCGTGGGTATGTGAAACAATTTTGAAAAGAGTCAATTTGTGTTTGTGTGAAGATTTCAAGGAGATCTCATGTTCTAGTGGAAGAATGTGTAAGATTTGAGCCTAAATGCGAGTCTAAATTTGAACAATTTGATTCAATATTTGGTAGAGTCAATTCAATGTGTGGTAGAGTTAAGCAGACTTTCAAACAAGAAGATGAAGATGTTGACTACGATGACGAAGCGAAAATGAGATTCGACTACTGCGAGGATGTACATGGTGCAAGCTCTGGTGATGAAGACTTCATAACAGTTCAGAAGAAGTGCAAAGAAGAAGATATACTTCCTCCTAAGAAAAGATATTTGACATTTAAGGATGAGTATTTAGACATTGAAATGAGGTCACTTCAATTAGCTATTGGACAAATTTATCTTACAAAAGACGATCTTGAGTCAAGGTTGAAGACATATTCTATTTTACAGAGGTTTGACTTCGATGTCGTATCATCATCGAGGATGTTGTTGGTTGCGATATGTTGGGTTCCAAACTGCACCTGGAGAGTCTGTGCTTCACACCACGATCCTGAGAGTCTGTATTTCTATATCCAGATATATTGTAGAGAACACACTTGCTCAGTTATGGGGAGGTCATCTTGGGCACGTCAAGCAACGCCCGATATTCTTGGTCATTTATACTTGGATTTTGTTGGTGGTGTTGGGCCTTCTGTTCTTCCCGCTCATGTTGCTGAATCACTGAACAAACGTTTTTGTTTGAAGGTACATTTCTTTCATGGTAGACTTTGGTAGACTTTGGTGGAGTTAGCAACGCTAGTGTAATAGAGTTTGGCATAGCTATGGTAGATTTTCGTAGACATATGGTAGACTTTGGTGGAAATAGCAACGCTAGTGTAGTAAAGTTTCATAGAGTTAAATGGTAGAGTTTAGTTGAGCTCGTCCACTGTGTGGTAGAGTTTGGTTGAGCTCTTCAACTGTGTGGTAGAGTTTGGTAGAGTTTCATTGAGCTTGGTTTAGTTAGGTTTGATATACGTTAATAGAGTTTGGTTGAGTTTTAACTTTGCCTCTTTATTTGAACTTTGTACAGATGAAGTACTGGAAGGCACATCGTACTTTAAAGGAAGCTCGGGCTCTAGTTACAGGAACTTCAGAGAATTATTTTGAAGAACTTCTCTCGTATTTTTATATGATTAGACAAGCAAATCTAGGAACACTTATCAAGGTGGAAGTAGATGGAGATGTCAGGTTCAAGTTTATATTCCTTGCATTCGATGCAAGCATTAGAGGATTTTCGTATATGAGGAAGGTTTTTTTGTGGATGGAACGTTTTTACAAGGAAAATATAAAGCGACTCTTCTCACGACAACAATGCAAGACGAAAATTTCAACATTTTCCCTATGGCTTTTGGTGTTGTTGATACCGAAATTGATGAATCTTGCGAATGGTTTTGTAGACAACTCAACCGTGTCATTCCCGATGATCAAGAGTTGGCCATCATTTCAGATAGGCATAGATCAATAGCCAAAGCAATAAAAAAAGTGTATCTGCTTAACGCTCGTGGGATTTTCACTTACCATCTACGCAAAAATATTTTGTCCAATTTCAAAGGAGGAGAGTCCTTTATACTATTTAAGAAGGCCGTAATTTTATATAGGCGTGACGAGTTTAATGCAATATTGGCCAAATAGAGAGACTAGATCAAAAGCTATATGAGTATTTGTTACGGGCAGATGTTTGTTTGTGGAGTCTTGCACATTTTCCTGAGAATAGATACAACTTCACCACGTTAAACATAGCAGAATCTATCAATCATGCGTTAGCTGAAGCGCGAACTTTTCCTATTGTGCAGCTTATAGATGCCATTAGGGCAATGTCAACAAGGTGGTTCGCGAAGAGGAGGCAAAGGCAGCGGCAACAACGACCATTCTCACTACAAACAGCAATCAAAAAACTTCTAAAGGTATGACTTGGTAGAGTTTGGTAGAGTTTTGGTGGAGTTTGATATAGTTTTGGTAGAGTTTGGTGGAGTTTTGGTAGAGTTCTGGTGGAGTTTGGTAGAATTTTGGTAGAGTTTGGTGGAGTTTTGGTAGAGTTTTTGTAGAGTTTGGTGGAGCTTAATAGAGTTTTGGTGGAGTTTGGTAGAGTTTTGTGGAGTTTGGTATAGTTTGGTTGACATAACAGTTTTTTTTACCATGCAGAATAGACACCTCGAATCCACACATAATGTGCAAAACATTGATGAACATCATATCCTTTTCCTCCCCTTGTTTTTTGGCCTCATACTCCTTCTTCCATATCTTCTCCAACTTTTCTTTTTCTTTTTCCCTAGAAAACTTCTCAAATTCAGCCAAAGTTGTATCAGGCAGTAACTCTTTTTCCTTCGGAGTCTTCTTTGCCTTTGGACTTTCGTGAGTGTTCTTCTTCTCAATAGATTTCTTCTTCTCTGGCTTCTCTGGCACCTTCGACTTTGCCTTCTTTGCGCTTCGGAGTTCACATGGGGGCACACCAGTCTTCCTCTTTGTAGAAGCTGGGATAGCCCAAAACATGTCATCTAAACTCCCATCAAGAATGTCTCGGGTCAATTTGTCAATTTTGGGATCTCGGGCATTTCCAGGCCACTCTGGGTATATATCATCGTAAGGCTTGTCAAATAGGTGCACCACACGAACCTAGAAAAGAGAAAAAATAAGTGAGACATGAAATATATACTAAGTTAACCAAACGTCAACCAAAATCTACCAAAGTCTACCACATGTCAACTAAAGTCTACCATAACTCTACCAAAATTCATCAAACATTAACCAAAGTCTACCAAAGTCTACCAAAGCTTTATCATAGCTCTATCAGACGACAAACAAGATCTACCAAGATCTACCACACGTCAACAAAAGTCTACCATAGCTTTACCATATCTCTACCACATAACAAACCTACTCCACCAAGATCTACCACCCGTCAACTAAATTCTACCATAGCTCTACCACACAACATACCAACTACTAAGATCTGCCAATTGAGGAATCTTACCTTGTTTTTACCGGATGCCATCTTATCAGCTTCGAAGATATCATCCATATCTATTTCATGGCAAGTGCGAGATGCCCACTACATAAATGGAATTTTCCTAGTTGTGGGATATACTCGAACGCCCATATGAGAAGCACATGCACGAAATTGTGCAAATTTAATGTAGAAGCTGCCCGTGATGCTTGAGATACCGCCTACAAATACCTCTCAAACCTTTCCGGATCCATCACTGATTTGGCATCGTAAAATGGGATCTTACTATTGGTGTTCAAACCAAAACTAGTGACATACAAAACTACCAACAACCCCACCATCTTCCTCTTAGCAAAATCCTAATCCTTGCATACCTTTAATACCTTTTCAAGCTATGCCAACTTTGGACCATCACCATGGACTAAACACATGGCAGCCCATACATACCCAACCACTAAACCTGCATCATTAGGATCAAGCAACCCACACTGCAGCTGCATGATATGCTGAAACTCATTCAAAGAAAATCGGATTGGTTGGCCATCGGCCAACACCCACAGTTCATTCACCTTTGATGTGTCAAGCATATTCTCCAGTAGGTGTTGCACGTATTTGCTTGCCCATGAGAACCTTGTGCCAGCAAACTTCAGTATAATTCCAAGTTGAGAATTCCTTTCAATGTCCTCATAAGCATCAACACCAATATAATCCCCCATCAAAGTTATTTTCTTCAATGTGTAAAAGTGGTTTATGCTTCTGTTGATCAAGAGCAGGAATCCAGTTGACAGAACTCTTGTAGGGTACTTCTGCTTTCCTTCCATACATGTGTTCTTGTAAAAAATAAACAATAAAACAGTTTATAAATAGCTCTACCATAACTCTATCAAAGTCTACCAAACTCTACCACACTATAAACTAGCTCCACCATAACTCTACCAAAGTCTACCAAACTCTACCATAGCTCTACCAAACTCTACCATAGCTCTACCAAAGTCTACCATAGCTTTACCAATGTCTACCAAATTCTACCACACTATAAACTAGCTCTACCAACGTCTACCAAACTCTACCACACTATGAACTAGCTCTACCAAAGTCTACCCAAACTCTACCACACTACGAACTAGCTCTACCTAAGTCTAACAAACTCTACCACACTATCGAGAACCTAGAATCAAAACTACCTAACTCTACCCAAAAAAACAAAATCGACCAAAATCAACCAAACTACCAAACTAAGAATCAAAAATAAACCCAAAAAATCAAGACTAAACCAGTAAAAACACAACCAAAACCAACCAAAATCAACCAACCCTATAAAATAATCAACTAAAATCTACCAAAGAATCCAGACTAAACCCAGAAAATTAAAACCAACATGCATGTCAACGAAATGTCTCAAACCCTTAGAAATCAAAAATTCAAAATCTTTGAAACCTACAAATCAGAGTTCAAAATCAAAAAAGATGTACTACATTACCTTCAATATGTAGAACGAAGCAGAGAAAGTTGAAGAAAAAGATGAAATTTTGGTGAAGAACATGATTTCAGAGGGAGAAAAAACGTTTTTGCAGTTTTTTCAGGTTTTTTTATGGCATGAAAGTAAATAAGTGGACAACTCAATTTTTTGTGACTTTTCTCACACTCTTTTTTTGTCCAACTTTTTGGAGAATATTTGAGTCATTTAAGTATAATTGTAGAGTAGTTGAGTAATTATTCTTTTAAATTTTATGATAATTTTCCTAATATGTTATATTAATTATTTTTAAAAATAATCTTGACCCAGATAAACAATGATCCGGGGTCCGCCACTATTCTCCATTGTAGATGAAGATTAAAAGTGATTTTATCTAATGGGATTGATATAAGGGTTCGAGCCCTCTCCAACTATAAATGAAGATTAAAAGTAACTTTAGAATGTAAATTTTGAATTATTGATTGAGAAAAGCATAGATGATATATAGTAATGTTGGGACTTTGAAAAATTATTAATTTGTAGAGGTATTAATTTATCCAAATAAATTAATATTATTAATTTATAGTATTTTTAATTGTTACAATTATTTTAAAAGAATAAATTAGGAACATTTTTAGATTAATCTTTTAAAAAAATATATTAGGACCATTTGTAATTTGATCAGAACTGTTTTATTTGAACAGTGTATAATACTATTACAATAAAAATGGTACATATTAAAGTTTTGAATTTTTTTTAGAAATTTGGTTGTTTTTTTATGACATGTTATATTACAACATAGAACACAACAATTGTTTTATAGTGTTGAACTCTAGGAAGAATTTTTTTTATATAAAATCATACTTTAATATACCAACTTTATTTTTACATAGAGGTTTAATTTTTTACTTTAATATACTTTAATCATACTTTAATTTTTTAGATAATTATTAATTTATTCAATTTGATCAAATTTTACACTAACCCAATTTAAAACCAGAAAATTTTATTATTTTGTAGAGATGATTGATTTATCAAGTGTTAATTTTGAAGATTTCACTACATCATCTATTAGTTACTGGTTATTTTATGGTAATCCTTTTAACAAAATCCAACGCGTATCAGTACCTAATTATAGTCACATTTATAGTGAGTTCAACTAACTCACTTAAAGACACAAAATTGAAACTAACAACGAAGAAGATGACAATGTGAAAACGGTAACATGTGACTATAGTTGTTTTCAGATCAACAAAATCTACACTCTCATGGGTTTTTTATTTTTTTATTACATTATTTTTGAGTAATATAAGATGTTTATGAGCCAGTTGACACATTGCCAATTTGTATTGACTTAAAATGTCATAACTTTATTATATATTTTTTTGTATAAAGGGTAACTTTTTTATCATTACTTAAAATAACTATAGAAAACTATACATGTTTAGGAAAAAGATGTCAAAAAGATGTAAAAGGATTTGTTGTGTTATTCATATAAGGACTACAATTTTAGATTATTATTGGCTTTGACCTAAAAGGCGCAAAAAAGAAAATTAACAATTTAAAGGCATTAAAATGATAAAAGGTGTTTATGTACTAAATTTGAAGTATCTAGTTCGATCCCTTTTGTGTACTGCCAAGCCTGCTTATATACATCTATATACGATTGGTATCAATTTATAATATGTTTTTTATTATCAATACTAGGACACAATTGGTTAGCTTATTAGTCAAATTTTTATATAATATAAATAGTAAGACTCAATTCCTTGATGTTTAAATGTCTCTGTCTTTAATGGATTTATCACCTACCACTATATAGAATTAGGTACCCAACGGCTTGGTTTATTCATTGAATAGGTTAGAGTTTATACAAGATGTACACAAGACCAACTTGGTTTAAAAACATATCAATGTATATCTCATATTCTATCCTTCAATACTCCCCCTCACGTTGACATGGAGGTCTTCAATGTCCAACTTTGACATAAGAAACTCGAACTGCACACGTCATAGAGCCTTTATCAATATGTCTGCGAGCTGGTCATTAGTACGAACATGGGTAAGAGTGATGATACCATCACGAACAGCATCCCGGACAGCATGAGAATCCGACTTAATGTGCTTAGTACGCTCATGGAAAACAGAATTGGTTGCTATGTGTATGGCAGCCTTACTATCGCAAAACAAACGAATCGGAGCAGGATGATCAATACCTAACTCTTTCAACAACTTTCGAAACTATTTGATCTCACGTAGGGTGGCTGTCATGGAATGATATTCTGCTTCAGCGGAAGAATGAGACACAGTGTCTTGTTTCTTAGTTTTTAAGGGAACATGTGAACAACCAAGAAGTACAACATATGCACTCAACAAGAGACGAGTCAGAGGACAAGTTGCCCAATCGGAATCACAATACACATCGAGAGACAAGTCCTTGTCTGACTTAAGTTAATTCCTGTACCTGGAGATCCTTTAAGATAACGTACAACCCGCAAAGCAGCAGTCCAATGAGCCTCACGAGGTGTCTGCATAAAGTGTGACAAAACATGAACCGAGTAGCTCAAATCTCGCCGAGTATTCGTCAGATAGATGAGGTAACCAACTAGTCTTCTATACTTTATTGGATCACTAAGCAAAGGACCACCATCACGAGCCAACTGATGATTTTGCTCCAAGGGTGTGGCTGCGGGTTTTGTTCTTGTATAGCCACTATCCACAATGATATCTAATGCATATTTCCTTTGTGATAAGTATATACCATCTTGTCCACGGCTGACTTCGATCCCAAGGAAATATTTCAGCTTTCCTAAGTCCTTCATTGAGAAGCAATTGCTGAGATAGTCCTTGAACATTTGCACCAAATAAATGTCACTGCCACAAATCAACAAGTCATCAACATAAACTAAAACTCGTATCTCCATCCCTGCCTTTGTGTATGAGAAGAAAGAGTAGTCATCATAAGACTGTACAAAACCGAACTTGAGCAAAGCATCTGACAACTTTTTAAACCAACACCAAGGAGCTTGCTTAAGTCCATACAATGATTTGCAGAGACGACACACCTTGTTTGGATGAGAGTGACGAAAACCAGGAGGCAACTTCATGTAAACCTCTTCTTCAAGATCACCATAAAGAAAGGCGTTATTAACATCCATTTGAAACACTTCCCAATCTCGGGCTGCCACAAGACAAAGAAGGGAACGAACAGTAGTCATTTTGACCACGGGAGCAAAGTTTTCAGAGTAGTCTTCTCCTTCGACCTGATCATTACCACAAACCACCAATCGAGCCTTGTATCTTTCTACAGTTCCATCAGCATTATACAGTTCCATCAGCATTATACTAAGTCTTGTAAACCCACTGAGAACCCAAAGTAACACAATTCTGAGGCAGCTCACAAATGTCCCATGTATGCTGATCTTTAAGAGCAACTACTTCCTTTGTCATTGCATCATTCCAGACATTTACCTTCACTGCTTCACCAAAGTATTTTTGGCTCAATTGTGTCTAAGATAGCCGCTAAATAGACCCTGTGATGCACATAAAACTTGTCATCAGAGATGTAGTCAGTTAGCGACATACCTTGGACCGTCGAAGAGGCGGATTGAAGCGATGAAGCCGTGTAAGCGTGATGGGTGGTGTGTGTACACTGAGCATTATATTGCACATAATCACGAAGCAAAACAGACGGCTTGGCTCTACGTGCACTATACCTAGGTGCAACCAACTCAGCCCATGAGTCGCTAGACTCACTAACTTCGGTAGGAGACAAGTCACTTTCTGGTTCAACAACTTTAGCAGCCAGTCTTGGAGAGGCACAAACCTCCTCTTGTGATGATACCACATCAGTATTAGACCCTGAGACTACATCAGTGCTCCTCCTGTTAGGGACAGACAACAAACTAGGAGTAGAAACCTCATCCAACTAGTCTGAATCACCACCACTTACTGCCACAGGTGAGCACAAATCATGGTGTGTTTTGTCCGAATATGGGAAAACATCTTCCTGAAACACAACATCACAAGAAACACAGAACTCGTTTGCTTCAATATCATATACTCTCCAACCCTTCTCACCAAAGGGATAACCAACAAAGATACAAAGACGACTCCTCTCTTCGAATTTGTCTTTATCTTGAGATACCCGGTGAACATAACATGCTGAACCAAAAACACGCAAAGTCTGGTAGAGTACTGTGGAGCAGCTCATAGGGAGATCGTCCCTTGTGAATAGATGAAGGCGTACGATTGATCAAGTATGCAGCTGTCAAGACCGCTTCACCCCAAAAAGTCATTGGTAACGATGCCTGAAACAACAAAGCTCTTGTAACATTCAAGATATGACAATGCTTATGTTCTACATGCCCATTTTGTTGAGGCATGTAGACACAAGATGTCTGGTGAACAATCCCACACTGTCTAAAATATGATGACAAGCACATGAATTCAGCACCATTGTCACTTCGAACTACTCTTACTTGTTTGTCAGAATTGCCTTTGAGCATAAGCAATGAACTCTTGCAAAACCTTTTGAACCTCGGACTTGGTTGTCAACAAATAAGTCCATCCTGCACGAGTATAATCATCAAGGATAGTGAGAAAATAACGAGCCCCACAAGAGGCACACACACGATACGGACCCCACACATCGCAATGCATCAATAAAAAAGGTTCAAATACTTTGTTAATACTTTCTGGAAAAACATATCTTGTTTGTTTAGCACGTAAACAGATGTCACAAGAACAGGAGTGTTGAGAGAAACTAGAAAACATTGGCAAACTAGAAAGAACTGAATAAGATGCATGACCAAGTCACTGATGCCAAACCACTAGATCAGAGCTGCCTAAAACCAAACTAACTAAAGCAAACTCGTGCGTCAAGTAATGCACCCCATCACGCTCTTCATCGGCTCCAATCAACATCCTCGTGGAACGGTCCTGCAAAACGGAGATAGCATCAGTAAACAAGGCCACACAATTAGTTTGTTGCAACAACTTTGCAACCGAAACCAAAGTATAATTAAGAGAAGGGAGCAAAATCTTATCTGTCAAACACAAAACCCCATTGTTAACAGAAAGAGTTGTACTCCCATCCGCAAATCCAACTGTGCAGGGCAGTACACTTTTCAATGAATGAATAAAGGAAAGGTTCTCGGTCATGTGATGTGATGTCCCAGTGTCAAGGATCACAGTACCGAGTTCCTTCTTACCCGACAATTTATCTGGATTAGTCAACTTGGATCTGTTATTGAGCAGCTGCTGCAACGTTGTCTATTGATCCGCAGTTAATTCTGAGAACTAAGACGAGTTGGAGCTTGTTGCATGAGCTGCCTGTGCAGCCATGAGTTGACTCTTTGCACCGGTTCCCTGTCCTTTTCCACGACCACGTCCTTTACCACGTGCTGATGTATCTGAACATTCGGTCCACCAATCAGGAAAATCCACAATGTGCCAGCAACTTGCTTTCTCGTGGCATGTTCTCCCATAGTGAGAACACATAACATTACTCTTCTTCAGGACATACATCTCGTTGGGAGGAGCTGTTTGTTGCTCAGGCTTAAACCGTTCATGTTGAACTCTTCAGGCAAGGAATCCTACTACGTTTTGTTGTTGTTCATGAGATAGAGAAGACATGATCCTTTGCTCTTCACAAATTATTCTCGAGTAAGCCTCACCAAGAGAGAGTAGCAGATCCATACCTAGAATCGTTGTACAAACAGCCCCATATCTAGCATCATCCAAATCCATGACAAATTGATGAAGCTTCTCTTCTTCTATTTCTTTTGAAATCTGCGAAGAAGCCCCACATGTACACGAAGGGAGGGGACGATACATACCCAATTCTTCCCAAAGGGAACACAACTTTCCATAATACTCTAGTACCGAGGCTCCAGCTTGTCTACACAACGCCAATTGAGCCTTAATTAAATCTCACCATATGCCTCACTTCAAATCTCTTCTTCAATTCGGTCTAGAGAAGATGTGCCTCAGAGATAAAGGCAATTGTCAATTTTACCTTTGGCTCTATTGAAGCTCGAATCCAACCCACAACCATCAAATTCACTGTCTACCAGTTCTCAAATCAACATCATCCATCACTGGCTTCTTCAACACATCATTGATAAACTCTAATTTAATCTTAGCTTGTAGAGCATTCAACATCTCTACTGCCCATTCATTTTAATTCTCGCCATTCAACATAATAGGAGAGATGACAGCTCCTGAATTATCTGAGCTAGACAAAGCATAAGGCGACACAGTCACCCTAGCAGGGTTCACTGACCATGTACCTTCAACAGACTTCGCAAGGATCATCGATCACATTGCATCATCACCGTTGTTTTCCATCGATGGCGGCGGTGGTAACCTAGAAGAGAAGGATCGATTTTTAGGTTTGCCCTAATGGTTGTGATACCATGTATAATTAGGTATTGAACGACTTTTTTTATTCATTGAATAGGTTAAAGTATTTATACAAAATGTACACAAGACCAACTAGGTTAAAAACATCACAATATATATTTCCTATTCTATATCTCAATACACTAATCCAAAAATCTATAATATATTTAAATTATACATTTGTATCAGAAAAAGAAAAATAATATTGGACCAAAGTCACCAAAACCATATGTATGTGTTCGTCATCTTCGTAACAAATATTTGATTGGAAGAAACAAAATTTATCATGTCTATTAGGAGTATATATGTCCGAATTAATCGATAGAAACGTATACGTGTCATCAATCGTTTACATTCTCTGCCAACTATTTTCGTTACGCCGCTGCCCTAGTAAAAAGAAAATAAGTTTTCCTTGTTTAAAGTCAATAAAAGAAAATAATTTGATAGCGAATATGTGAAAACGTATAGTTTATATAGAATAACTTTATAACGACGAAAGGAATAATAAAAGGTTAAAAAAAGGTTTTTTACGAATAATAAAGGGGGGTTGTAAGTTGTGAAATTTTTAATATACATTTGGATATATACTTTTTGTTTCAACCTTATTATAACTTATCGACAAAACTCGATCCGTAGCCAAAATTCATATCTTATTTTTGTTTTTTCTTGCATCAAGGAAAAATCGAATCATAATGTTAAAGAATATATAAAATGAGCATCACCACTGGACCACCTTTACTCGGCAGATATATACTCTTTTCAAAAAGAGAACATCAATATACACACGTTTTTTAGACAAGTGAAACTAATTTTTTTCTCAATCATTTGACAACAACTATTCGCTCCATTTCCCTATAAAAACCAAAGTCCTTCCACTTATGTGATGTCATCATCATCTTCATCACAATAATCATCATCATTTTCTAATTAGATGGCGTCGGTGAAGAAAAGAATTTTTCCAACCAAGAAAGAAATGGCGGTGAAACTGGCGAAATACACGACTGATCTCTCCTCCAAATTCTGCAAAGAAAAAGGATTTTTCACTGTCGTTCTCTCCGGCGGTGACCTAATTTCTTGGTTCTGGTCCGTTTCAACATTTATACAAACAACTTTCTTATTAATCTCAATTTGTCTGATAATAATTTCTAAATGTTAATTTACTTCATTTTTTATAGGAAATTGTTGGAAGCTCCATATATTGATTCACTTTAGTGGTCTAAGTGGCACATCTTTTGGGTGGACGAGAGGATTTGTGCTTGGGATCATGCTGATAGCAACTACAAACTCGCTAACGAAGGTTTTCTCTCCAAGGTATATATATGATATATATACACTACACACAAACATTATATATTTGGCAAAGGAAATTTCTGTTTTTTATAATCAAAATCTATCTTTAAAAGTGACTAGTAATGTTGAATGATTCATCTCACGAAACAGTGGAGTTCTATTGCTAAATTTTTTACAACAAAAATAAAACCTGTATTACTAATTAAGCCTGTATATATTTTCCATAGTTTCAAAAAGGTTTAAAATGTTTTTTTTTGTTAAAAATATTAATTTTTTTTAGATAGAACATGTTATTAGAATATCACACATTGAAAATTGGGATATAATTTAAGTAATATATAAAGTTTAATTATGAACCATTCCATTTATTATTAATTGTTATTGGATTTGAAATCTGTAATTCATAATACATTCTCGTATTTATTGGATATTTTGTAGATTGTAAATGTAATCTACTAAAGAAACAATTGCTTATAAAAACTTTGAATACATACAAAAAAATTGTAGAGTTGCTTGACAGAAAACATACTATTTTATAAGTTATAACATCTATAGTTCATTTGATCCAAAAACACAATATTGTATTATAGTATTAAAAGTCGAGTTTATGACAATACATATAATCAAAAATACAGGTTCCAATTCCAGCCGGAAACATCCATCCCATTGATAATGTAATCGGGACCGAAGGCAATGAGGAGCTCGCAGCTGAAAAATACGAGGAGTGCCTTAAAAAAAAATGTGAACCAAAACATAATCCGAACATACAAATCGGCTGGTTTCCCACAATTTGATCTTCATCTTCTAGGAATGGGACCAGATGGTCACATGGCTTCTCTATTTCCGGGACATGATCAGATTAATGAAAAAGTGAAATGGGTCACATCCATAAACAATTCACCTAAACCGCCATTAAAAAGGATTACTTTTACTTTACCGGTCATCAATTGTGCTTCATACAATATAATGGCCGTATGTGATAATGAACAAGCTGATTCGGTTGCGGCTGCTCTTACTCATACCAAAGACGTACCAGCCGGTAGACTGAATGCGGATGTTGAAGTGGTCTGGTTCCTTGACCAAGCTGCTGCATCTAAACTCCCTCGTGGCTTGTGCTCCATCCTTTGATTTAAACGTTTTCGTTTCAATCTCAATAAATTGGTTTGTTTTGATTTACTTATGTAAGCCGCTATTGTTATTATAAGGTTTTCTACTTAATTTTTAGCTATTTAGAAGTAATATCAACCACTGTGAGGGCATTTCTAAGAGGGGTGCAATTCCACGGAGTCGCATACTCCATTGTTTAAAGTTTGGCAGATAAATGTATGAATCAAATTTTATCGACCAAAATCGACAAAAAAAATCAATAATATACAAAAGTAAGGTGGGAATATTAAATTTTTTTATTGGAATAAATCTCAAAGATCTTTCACACATGGAGGAAAATGTTGCAACATAGACAAAGTATATAGACCATCACATGGTCACACATGTCGACTAATTTGAGTTTATACTATTCATTCACCAACAAACAAACGTAGATTATATAATTATACCATAACCATTTTCTGGAGAACTGGATTAAAGATTATACTAACGATTGGCTCTTTTCCGATTTGATCCGATGTAAGGGTTACTCGAATCAAAATTTTTATCGAATTCGATTTGTTTTTACTTCTCTATTCGGATAATCCATACACCATAGTGCTAAACTGTTTTATGAATACGTTTTCAGTTTACAAAACTGTGTTGATAATCATGAAGACTGGTTATTTGGGATGAAGAGTTATGCTTTCATATTTTTATGCAAGAAATACTTCAAATATTATTTCGAAAACTCCTACCTAAAAATATGTTTGAAGATGTTTAACAAATTGATAATGTTGGGAACATATTATATAACAGTCGTATAATTAATGTAAAGTTCAATATATCATGAGTTTGTTAAAAGACAATAACATTATCCGGTTTTCTTGAATTAGAGAATCTTTAAGAAGATTATCTGAAACGAAAAGTTTAAGATACAAGCAACAAATGATCTCTATAAATAACATAATTCTGATAGAGCTTAGATAGAGCTGAACAATTTAATTCTTCTCTCGAGCTGATTCAAGAAATAGAGATTTTTCTCGTTGAGGGTTTTAACTCATCGAAGGCGTGAACCAGAGGCGAGTGCAGAGCTAACATTGGAGCTAATCCTTCAAGCTAATTCTTCACGGGATTTGGAGGTCTCTTGGCACAAATGCAAGAGCTTGTCTTTCACTCTGTGATTTGATCATCTTTCTCAATCTTTCAATCTCTGTTCTACTCAACTCTTCTTTCTTCTGAGTCTTCGTTTCTAATAATTTTAAGCCAAGATTATCTGTTAGATTCAAAAATTTGAACAATGAAGAACCCGATTGTACCTGATCTCTCAAAGTTGCAGCCTCTCACCAGATTAAACTACCGTCGTTAGTCCGAGGAAATTTTCTTCTTCTTCCAAGAAGCATATTTAGATTATGTACTACTTTATGATAACTCATCATCCTTGCAGGTAAAGACACATGATTCCGATAAAGCTTCATCGGAGAAAATGAAATCTCTTGATTCTGATAAATCTCTACCAAGAAAGACAAAGAGAGAAGGATATTTTGAGGAGCACAACAGAACCTGCAGAGGCCACATCATCAGAAAACTATTGGAGAAACTGTTTGACATTTATGTCAAAATTGAATCAGCAAAGGAAATATGGTTAGGCTTGAAGAAGAAATATGGACATAAGATGAAGGAAAGAAGCAAATTATCATGTCTCAATGGAGTTCTTTCATGATGAAAGAAGACTTGCTAATTCTTGATCAATTGCATGAATACAAAGCTATAGTCTCAAGAATTCAATCCGAAAGAGTTCCTCTTGACGATCAACTTGCAGCTCTAGTTTTAGTTGACAAACTACCACAATCTTGGAGTGACAACATATCCAAACTTAAACATGAGAAGACGAAGATGACACTAGACGAATTGTTGTCAAACATCATGATTGAAACACAAATATAATCTATGTGAGTAACAGTTCTCAATCTTTATCTCATAACTTTGATGCAAATCTGGTTGAAAGCTCTGCAAAGGAACTCGAAGAACAAGCAAAAGGGATCTAAAAATCAAAAGAGGAATCCAGCAAACAATCAACAGAGTTCAAGAAAAAACTTAAGTGTTGAACTACAACAAAGCTGGACACAAGAAGAAAGATTGTAAGGTCCCTCCACAACCTAAAGAGAATTCATAAAAGAGTTAGAAAGAAGAATCTACGAAGAACTTTGTAGCTGTTTTAACAAAAGTTTTTTTAGTAACTGATACAGTAGAATGGATCATAGACTCAGGATCAACAAGACATATTATCAACCAAAAGGACTTTTTCAAGAGTTTGGATAAACCAACATTAATCAACGTGTTTCTAGGTGATGCCAGAGCCTCGATTTTTGCAAGAATTGGAGAAGTTGAACTAAGAATTTCATCTGGACGCTCTCTGACTCTTACCAAAATTCTGTACGAACCTGAGATGAGGGGGAATTTGATCTCCAACACTTTACTTATGCCTGCAGGTATTAAGCAAACTATTGAATCAAGTAAGAGTGTACTTACCGAGAACAATGAATATGTGGGAAAAGCTTATTGTAAAGGAACATGTTTGTACGTGAAGATATGAATGAAAAGATGGAAAACAACTTTGCTTACTTGAATTGTGATCTGAATGTAAGGCATAAAAGACTAGGACATCTAAATGTCAATTTAATCAAAATACTGAGCAAAGCAAATCTAATTCCTGATAGACTTGAAGAGAACATACATATATGTGAAATATGCACTAAAGCTAAACATAGTAGAAATTTGTTTCCCAATTAAGTCTATAGATCCTCTCAAATACTTGATTTGATTCACTCTGATCTTGCTACTTTGAAGAATACATGCAGTAGAGGAGGAAAGAAACACTATGTAACATTCATAGAAGACTTCTCAAAGTTTGCTCTAGGGTTTACCTGTTAAAATCAAAGGATGTAACTACTTTCATGTTTTTGAGATACAAGACAGAAGTAGAAAACCAAATGGATAAGAAAATCAAGAGATTGAGATCAGAGAGAGGTGGAGAGTATGAATGTGAATCACTAAAGAATTTTTGTATAAAGGAAGGTACTATAGATGAAAGAACTGCTTCATACATGCCTCAACAAAAAGGCATAGCAAAAAAAATATAACATTGAAGAATATGATGAATGCAATGTTACTAAGCTCGGGATTACCAAACTTACTTTGGGGTGAAACAATTCTTTCAGCGTGTTATGTACTTAATAAGGTACCTCATAAAGGAATCTCATCACTCCCTATGAATACTGGAAAGGTTATAAGCCAAACTTATCCTTTATGAAAGTATAGGTTTGTCTTGCAAAGGTAAGATTACTAAGCTTCAAAAGATCTAACATATGTTTGCAAACTATTGACTCACTGTTTGTAGGATTTTCAGAGAACAGTGCTACATATAGATGTCTCTTACTTTTGCTCTTAAAACAAAAAGTATTAGGACATGTTATTGAATCTAGAGATGTAGAATTCTTTGAGGACATATTTCCTTTCAAGAAACTTGCAGTATCTGCAGAGACGTGTAATTTTGATAGGAAAAGAGTCTTAGAGACTGGACAGAACCTAGAAGAAACAAGAGAACAAAGATGGCTAAAGACTTTGGAGTTGACTTCATAACAAGCTTCATTGTAGAAGACAATGCGCTAAACGAAGAATTTTTTTACATTTCTTATTCATGATAATCCAAATTCATTTTCAGATTCTATGCAATCAGTTGATATATTATTTTGGAATTAAGCTATTGAATAATGAATATAATTATATCATATCTAATCATACATGGAAACTAGTATACTTACCTTCAGTAAATCAATGAGATGTAAATTGATACTAAAGAAGAAAATGAAGGCAGATGGATCTATTGATAAATTTAAAGCTAGATTGATAGCTCAGGGATTCACACAGAAGTATGGTTTAGACTTCTTTGATACTTTATGCACATGTAACCAAAAATTCCTATATCAAATTGTTGTTAGCAATAACAACTTCTCACAATCTCATTGTACATCAAATGGATGTGAAGATGGAGATTTGATTGAAGAAAATCTACATGTTACAACCTAGAGGATTCATTGTAAAAGGACAAGAAGACAAAGTATGTACGTTGAAAACATCTTTCTATGGTCTAAAGAAAGCACCAAAACATTGGTTCAAGAAATTCAGTTCAACTCTTGGAGAAAATGGATTTGAAATGAACAATACAGACACTTGCATCTTCAATAAGTTTGAGGATTCAAAATATTTATTTATCTGCTTGTATGTTGGTGATATGATGTTATTAGAAATATCTCTGGAGAATATCAATGAACCTAACAGTTTTTGAGCTCTTAATTCAGCATAAAAGACTTGCAGGAAGTAGATTTGATCCTAGGGATAAAGGTTGAGAAACTAAAGAAAGGTTTCTCCCTGAATAAGTCCCATTACATAGAAAAGATTCTAAAGAACTTTGGATACTGGAACAAACCTACTGCAAAATCTCCTTATGATCTTTGGTACACTTGCATAAGAATGAAGGAGCTAGTGTACACCAGAATGAATATGCAAAGATCATAGGCATCATGTACTTCATGAATTGTTCCAGGCTGGATATAGCTTACGCACTAAGCATGTTAAGCAGGTATACACAGAATCCAGGTAATGAACATTGGATAGCAATAGATAGATTGTTAAGATATCTGAAGGGAGCAATCAATTTTAGGTTGTGTTATGATGGATTTTCTTGTGTAATGAAAGTATATTGTGATGCTAATTGGATCACTAACAATGATGAGATAAATTCTACTAGCGGATTTATACTCACAATATGCAGAGGAGCCATTTATCAAGCTGATTCAAAAAATAGAGATTCTTCTCTTTGAGGGTTTTAACTCATCGAAGGTGTAAACTAGAGGCGAGTGCAGAGCTAACGTTGGAGCTAATCCTTCAAGCTAATTCTTCACAGGATTTGGAAGTCTTTTGGCTTAAATTCAGGAGCTTGTCTTCAACTCCGCGATTTGATCATCTTCCTCAATCTCTTAATCCCTATTCTTCTCAACTCTTCATTCTTTCGAGTCTTCGTTTCTAACAAAATATACATAATCTATTGCAAATAAATTAGATCAATTTAATCTGCTTGAACTATTTTTACTAATATTGCAAGTTAAATAAATCAACCTATAAATATCAATAATTACTCAAACCTCAAAAAAAAATCAATTAAATGCAAGAAAATCTAACTAAAGTGCAGTTTCTAAGATCTAAGATGGTTGTAATATAGCTAAAGAAATGTTAATTGTGAACATATTATGTTGGACATCATGATTGTGTCGACATCATGAAAAACATGGGTAGACGAAAGCAAGAACACGAATCTAATTTACATGATGTAGAACATAATATATCTATGTATAGTTTTATGCACAAATTTTTGACAAATATATGTTTAACTTAATTTAATTGATTTGCAATAGAGTATGCACAATTATGCACAGTAGATTATGCACAAATAATTCTGTTAGCCTTTTCTCATAAAATAATTGACAAATATCACAACAAAAATAAGTAACATGCTTTTTTCTTTGTTTCTTTTTCCTCTCTTCCAACAAAATGTTATAGCCTACTAATTAACATGTCTTTCCTGGTGGAAACGCAATATTTTTTTCCTTTTAATAATTGTTTTTCTTATTCACAATAGTAGTCAACGACTCAACTATTGTAAAAGTTTCATTTTAATTTGCAAATACATATATCATTTTTGGTTTAATGTTTGGTATCATATGGGAGGAAAATGATTTAATACCTAGACATTTTAGATTATTAGAATCAAAATTCTAACTTTTTAGATTTGTAAAACATCGATATTTTAATTTTTGTACCAAGTAATCTAGATGATTGCATCTGAAAGACATATGTAATTTTATAGAAGCGTTAAAAGTTTTAAACATAATAATAAAAATATCAGTTTAAATGCTCATATCATATATCGAAAAATATTTTTAAAATTTTTAAAAAATAACTATCTATATGTTCAAAATAAACTATTTAAATAAAATTTGAATGGATAAGCAATATTCTTATATACGTTTTTCGTATGTAATATTTTATTTGTAATTCATTAAATTTGATATATAAGTTTAAATATCAAGTTTAAATGCTCATACAATATTATATATCTAATAATATTATAATAAGGTCAGAAAAATTCACATTTCTAGATATTGAAAACAAACTATCTATACTAAAAAAGTACAAGTTTAAGGTCTCCTAAACCATCCACATTATTATATCAATATACTGTTTCTAAAGATGCCACATCAGTTTTAACTCGCCATGTCACCCTAGCTATTTCCTTATTTTTTTCTTATCTCCTCGACAATCCTCACAATTTATAAAGCTTGGACTTCACCTTCTTTACAATTTTACGGTTTTGTATTTGTACTTCACTTTTGAGTTGGGTTTCTTCGTGAATCTTATCGATTCAAGTGCCTGTAAATCTGATTTCTTATTCTCAAATATGTTTTTTACTCCTACAGCTATTACGGTTTTCACCACCCCTAATCTTTCTCCTAACTTTCTCCAGCCAGGAAACCGCCTCAGATTTCTATTGTGAGATTTCTATCGTGAACGCGATCATTTTTATTGAATTCCATGGTGGTTGTGTTATTTGTTTCCTTTCCTTGTTTGGACCACTTTTCAGTGAAGTACTATTGTTCGAACAATTTCAAATAGACGCCAAAGAGACTTATGTGAGACACACTTTAGATGCCGATGTTAGGTTCCTCTCTTTTAGTTCATCACTTCATATTTAGATTCAGTTTTAGTTTTAATTTTCTATTATCTGATTTTTGGAAGAAGAGAGTCAAATCTTTTGGTTTTGGGTTTGATCTCTGCTTTGTAATTCCATAGCAAAAATCAAAAAATAACTTTTAGGCGAGATGACAAATGCATGGATAAATTAATAACAATAATAGAGTTTTTTTAAAGGTTAAGAATTTCAGTTTAATTTTAATTTTTACTCACTTAGTGAACTTGATTTTAGTTAATATTTGGATTAAATTTTGTTATTTTGTATTTTTGTTTGGAAAATTAGGTTATTATACTTATCAATAACTTCTGCTATAGTAGAGTGTATTGATCTGACTTTTCTTGGGTTGAAAAATGGTAAAATTTTGGAGGTTGTTATAGATTTCCAGGCGTTTTTCAAGTGTAAATCTTGAAGTTTTTGGCTATAATTCTGTGATTGGGATCATTACGATCCACCGTGCTGAACTAAGGGTGAAGATATACTTCCAATTGGAACAAGTTAAAGCTGTCTCTTTCCTAGCCTTAGTGATGTCATTAGACATGTGCGTTTGTGTCTCAAATTTGACATTATAGTGTGTGTTTGTGTGAAATCCTCTTGATTGTTGTTTGGTCATACATTATAAATTCTCATTACATTTGACATTTTTGGTGTTAAGAATTGAAGGGAGAACATTGTGGAGATTCCTTTCTGTTATTACTTATCTGATAAAGATTTATCTAAAATACCGATATAGTTTGATTGAGAATCTGAAATGAAATATCTTATTTTTCTTCTTATGTTCAAATTATATTGTACGCTTGTGATATCCAGTTATCAAGGAAAGTGGTTCAGAATATTCATCTCTCTAGAGGAAGCTTGTTTGGAGTTTCACGAGGAGGGCCGAGTGTCACCGAAATTGTTGATACTATGGAGGCAAATCATTTTGTGTTTAAATTCGTTAAGGAACTTTTTAAATGGAAAAAGGGGTTTCAAACCTTCTGAGATCAAATATTCTAATATTCCTGAAATTCACTTCGCTTAGGAAAACTTATTTACCAGATGCTCTTTGTACATGGTGGAAACAAGACTCATGTGGAAGCAAATTTTATACACAATGAGGTTTTTACTTAAGAGATTTAACTAAATGTTGTTCTTCTAAAAAGTAGTTTTGCTTATGTTCTCCTTCGTATTGAGATTGAGTATTTATCTATATTGATTTAACATTCTCTCTACCTTTTGGGTTTAATGCCGCTAAAGAAATATTATGGTAGTTGTAGTTGATGTGCCAAAAACCATTGACAATTATATTTCACATACAGGTTTTTTCCCCGTTTTGGTCTTTGTATAGGCACATGGTGCTTATCATGGCATTGGCATTGGCATTGTAAAACTGATGGGTCGTAATAGTGCTTTCATTGCAATGCAAACCTCTCCAGCAAGTAGACAAGTCAACATTTGTTTGATTCCTCAGGTACTTTATATTTGTTGCTATCTTCATTTCGGACAACATGATTGAGGAGCTTGTGCTAAGACATCCTATGCATCACTTTATTTCAAGGTCCCCTTCAATTTCATGGTCCAAATCATGTACTAAAGCATTTGAAGTACCTTTTAAAACCAAAAGCTTTGTAGTGATTTATGTAGCAGAAGGAGTTGGACAGGTAACTATGATACAATAACATATGTGAACTCAATTGACCTTTGTTCTCTACTTAAAGACCAGAAGCTACATTGTATCTAACATTTATTGGCATTTGATTGCAGAACTTCCTTGACAAAACAAATGCTAAAGTTGCATCTAGAAACACAGTACTTGGTGATTTAGGTGTTCACATTCAACAATAGGTAAGATATAAGGAAAAGATCGTCCATAGTAAAGTTTAGAGTTTCCTTATAATTATACAATATAGCTTTCTCTATTCTATGTATTTATATAGACAAAGAAGTATTTAAAAGGTACAAGTATTCCTATAGATGTAAAGTACATTGATCCAACATACATGTTTCGTGCTGCCCGTGCAAATACCTCAGATGGTATCCTCGACACTGTTCTTTGAAAAAATGCTTGAAGTTCCTCTCACACACAACTTCAAATCACTCTCTCATATCTTGTGTTAGAAATTTTTCCACATTGGTTGGGTTTGTTATTAACGAGATGGGCAAGTACTTTACTAGAGTTAGTTCTGTTTCATAGCATAGCAAATTCAAAGGAACTGATTCAAGGTTCTATAAAATCTTCTTCGGGAGATTAATGTGTTAATATGACTGAATTTGGTACGTTTTGGAAGTTTTTTTGTTGTTATTACCTGGAATGTCAAAATTTATATTACCTAAGACTTGATTTATTTTATTTCTAGGCACTCAGTCATAAACCCTCTCATAAATCAGGCTTAAGATTTTTTTTAGTATAATCTTACACGCCCTTAATTATGTTAGGTACAACTTGACGAAATGGATAACCACAGTAAAAATAGCATTTGCAAGTGGTCTTTTTAAGTTATTATTATTTTAAATTATAAGAGACTCATGCTACAAGAAAACACTGTGGAATATGATCATATAGTACTTATTGTATGGTACAAGCATGATTTTAACTTGTTTTTTATTGTTAGGTTCGAGTTTAAATTAACAACGTTACTGGAGAAAGAATAGTTAACGAAATCGTGAAGCAATAAAAATTAAACATCCAATTTTGTTTCATGACGTTTTATTTCGAGCAATGTCATCTTTATGTTATGTGCAACATTTTGTTCTTTCATCAACATATAGTTATTATAGAAAAATAATCTTTTTAAAATATTGTATTAAATAAATATCGGTCGTAGTCTGGTATAATCTCTAGTTTTAAACAAAGTTTCAATGGATTCTTACATAGTTTTTCTTATATATTGTATTTTTTGGAATTAATTAAATTACATATCTAATCTTGTATTATAAATATTTCTTTCACCAACTATAGTTTATATGTAGAGTAACTCTCACAAATAATATGATGTAATGGTGGCTTCATTAAAAGGTAGTAGCTTCCCAATATTATTTTTGCATGATCAAAAGAAAATTCGTTAGCTGCTTAGAGCATATTTCTTCTTTTTTTTTTTCAAATTTCAAAATGAAAAAATGAAAAAATGAATAATAATAATAATAATAATAATAATAATTCATTTTTCAGATAACAATAAAATAGTTCAATATTTAGTTTATTCAAACAAAGCAATAAATAAAGGCCGCATATTGATGAAAACGATACTTTACTTTCCCTATTTTAAAAACAACGGATCTAGCTTTGGGATTTTATCTTTCCCACTAAAACTAACATATCCACAACATTAAATTCACCAATGACAAATATATTTCGAATTAGTTTAAACAATATCTTATCCATATTTGTTTTTAATTGTTCAACTAAGATTATAACTGCATTATAGCGCGAGATTTGATTATTTTAATTATTTTTTTAAATTGTTGTTATTTAGCTTATTAGACCTTTATTTATATTTTAAAATTGTTTTGGAGATGTTGTTTTTAGAGACTCGAACACTGAACCGAAATCAATCCACTTTAGAGGAACCGAACATGACAAAATACTCAAATGGATCCTAAATCTATATATCTGAAATTCAAACCAAAATTGATTTGAATTAGAGGAACTAAACCCGAAAAAATGCTCAAATGGCTCTTAAATCTATGTACTCAGAAAACCGAACATGAACCGGAACCGAATCAAAAATCTAATGTTAGCATTTAAAGTTTTTCTATTAAACAATTTTCTAAAATTTTGAATTTTTATATAAAATACTCAAATTCAAACTCTATCTATACCGAACCGAACCATATTCAAAAAATAAAAATTACATGAATAAGTCTTAGATCAAAAGATCAAATATACTAAATTAGAGGAACCAAACCCGCAAAATACCATAAATGGGTCCTAAATTTATGTACCTAGAAAACCAAATTTAAATACAAACTAGAACTGAATCAATAACCGAATTTGTAGCCGATATATTTTTAATAATTTTTGTATTTTTTTGAATTTTTTATGTTAAATCTTAATTAGTTTTGAATTTTTATATAAAATTTTAAAACGAACCAACTTTAAGCATGTTTTTAAGGGTTGTCATGAATTGTAGGTTAATTTTTATCCTAAAGTTTATAACATGACCAAAATAAAGAAAAACCAAAATACCGAACATATGAATAGAACCCAACAAAATACCATAAATGATTCGTAAATCTATATACCCGGAAACCGAATCCATACCAAACCAGGAACAAATGTAGAACCGAATTTGTACCTGATATATTTTTATTAATTTTCGTTTTTCTGAATTTTTTATATTAAATCTTTATTAGTTTTGAATTTTTATATAGAAATTTATAACGAACCATCCTTAAGCTTATATGTGAGGGTTGTTATGAACCATATGTTAATTTTTATCCTAAAGTTTATAATGTGGCCAAAATAAAAGTTTAAAACTCCAAAATACCGAATTAGAGGAACCAAATCCGACAAAATGTAATAAATGGGTCCTAAATTTATGTACCCAGCAAACTAAATCTAAATGCAAAACAGAACTAAATCAAGAACCGAATTTATACCCAATATATTTTTATTATTTTTTGTAATTATTTTTCTGTTGGATTTTTATTAATTTTGAATTTTTATGTAAAAGTATATAATGAACCAACTTCAAGCCTATTCTTAAGGGTTGTTAAGAATCATAGATTAATTTTTATCTTAAAGTTTATAATTTAGCAAAAATAACAGCGTCTTCCGCTTTAATATGTAAGATATATCCAAAGGATCATCACCAACATATTTTTTTATATTTCCAAAAAAGAATAAGATGAATCTTGTTAGAAAAATTATCGTCATCATGGTGATGTACTAAATCGTCTCTCTTTTAAGGAATATCATTTTGAATTCACTAAAAAATTTTAGTTAAATATAATTCGATTAATTAAAAAAATACTGCATAAAATATATTTGAATTAACAAATATCTATATGTAGCCTAAAATTCTTAAATTTCAAACAATATCATGCATGAGTGCATGCCTATACAACTACATAATTGGGAAAGACTTGGCTGTAACTTAATGAATGCCTCTATAACTCTAGACTGGTCTGATACCCTCTCTTTGTTTTTTCAGTCACAACCCAACCCTATTGACATGACTTTGTGAGGGATTCTATTTCAGACCACCATATAGTTCATTTTGAAAGAGATGAATTTTTGTATCCACAGTGATGTATAAGGATCGAAAAGTAAAAAAAAATAATAGAAAAAAAAAGAAGTTTTACTTTCGGAAACCTTCACCTCCAATAGTGAGTTCTCCTCCTCTAGCTTTTTCGCCTGTTGTTTCGCCCTCTCCGTCAAAGCCCTCCTCCGCATGTCTCGCCTCTGCTAAACACTTGATGGGCTCTGTTACCGCTAACGATGACTCTTTGGAAGTTAAGCATGGAGCCATATCCTCTTATATTCTTGAAGTTGTTTTGGCCGATTCAATCTCTCTCTAGAACAATTACATTCTTAGTCAATTTATTGGAGATCTTCCTCACATTGGAACAATTCATGCTAAAGTGAATTGCATATGAAAAAACTCTAAATAGGATCTGAAAATTGATGCCTAATTTCTTATGTCCATTTTTGCACTCTTTTGAATCTCTGATGTAACAACTCAATTATGAGTCTTGAAGCAAAATTTCTCGCATATTGGAGACATCCCGCTTGTGGTTTGTGAATGGACCCCAAAATCTGCTTCTTAAGATCCAGAGCTTGATTATATCTCGATGTGGGTGGATTTCTCTGATGTTTCAAACCATCTATTCTCCCTTAGAGGGCTCAACTTTCTTGCTATCCATATTGGAAAATGTGTGAAGCTCCACCTTAATATTGAGTGTTGTTATTGTTTGGATGTGGTTCGGGTTCTAATTGAGGTAAATTTGTTGCTTCATCTAACAAAGTCGATTATTTTTGCTAAAGCTCGCCTCAAAGCCTCCACTATCTCTGCTTCGTACCTTTAGCTTCTCACAAATTGTGATTTTTGTAACAAATGGGGGCATCTCCAAACGGATTGCCGCAAGAAAGAGTTTGTCAAGTGTTAACTACCCTTAATCGTGATAATGATTCTGCTACCTCCTCTTTATCTGTTGATGTTATTGCTTCTATTATGCAGGTTGAACAAGATCATATTCCTGACTCCTTCTAACCTCGATGATTGTAAGATTATGAGAATATAGTTAAGGTTCCTTCAGTTATGGTTGGGAGTGGCCCAAGATAAAGCTGCTCGTTGCTCTATCAAGAGTCTCAAAAATGCTCATGGTGACATTGTTACATTGCCTACAAATATTTCTAGAGAGGCTATCTCGAATTTTTCTACCTTCCTGAATCATGTTCTGGATTCAAAGGAGTCTCCTCCTAATGTAAGACTGGTGATGATTCTCACAAATGGTAGGTGGCTTCAAGAGATTGGACTCAAGTCTCTCTTCTCTTAGAAACCAATGAACTCGAGGGTGGAAGATGGGAATTGACTAGCTGGACTCAAGTCTCTCTCTAGGCAATTTGGTGGGTCAAATGGGGTTGAAGATGGATCGATTAACGCCACACAATGGATGGAAAACTTGTGATTAGTCGGTACTAGTGTCGCCTTGATATCACTCACAAGGAAAGACTAGAACTTGTTGTGTTTATCTCTCGGTTTTGAGAAGAAATTCGATTCTTTATTGATTAAAAGGTGAGTTACAAGGCTGCATATGATGAACCTTATATAATGGTTCAAGGCAGCTAGAGAGTATATCTTACGATGAATGAGAATACTCAAAAATTTAAAGAAAAAGATTGCATCTTAATGCCTCCAACAGCTAGTCCAAAATATGGAAAGAAAATTGAAAGTTCAGCCTGCAAAAAAAGCAAACCAAATCATAATTGAAATACTTACCTTAGCATAGTTTTGGTAAGTATTAGGCGTCTTTAAGTTGAGCACTTAAGTGGTTGAGTTGTGAACAACACCATTTGGCCATCAACCCTTTTTTGGGCTCCAATGCTTCCATCTTTTGGTCTGGCCTTTTGCTCTTCAACTCGTTGTGCTAATAGGCTTTTCATAGACTTTTTAAACATCTCTATAATTGTTTTGGCTCCTGCTCTTGTCTTGGGCGGATCCTTCATTATATTTGTGTCTTGTTCAGCTAATATCTCTTTTATGGTCTTGCTAGAGTCGATGTCCTCATCATTCCCTCCCTCTTGAGAAGGTTCTGGCCTTAGAACACTTTCATCTACAACATATGGAGCTGAGTCAGCAACATTGAAAGTGGGTGAGATTTTTAACTCACCTGGCAGCTCAAGGCGATATGCATTGTTGTTGAGTCTCTCTAGCACTTTGAATAGACCGTCTCCTCTACGTGCTAGCTTGCTTTTCCACTATTTTGGAAATCTCTCTTGTCTCATATGAATCCAGACCCAATCTCCTGGATGGAAGATCATTTCTTTGCGGCCTTTGTCAGCTCCTTGCTTGTAAGTTACGGTTTTCTTCTCAATATTCTCTTTCACCTTCTTGTGTAACTTTTGGATTGTTTCTTCCTTGCTTTCGCCATCTTGATTAGTGAACTCTAAAGGGGGAAATGGTACAAGTTCTAAAGGAATTTATGGTTTAAACCCATACACAATCTCAAAAGGAGAAAGCTTAGTAGTTGAGTGATTAGCATGATTATAAGCGAATTAAATAAATGAAATACAATCTAACCAATTTCTCAAACTCTTACCAACCATGGCTCTTAAAAGAGTAGATAAGGACCCGTTTACAACCTCTGTTTGTCCACCAGTTTGTGGATGGTAAGTGGTTAAAAAGAGCAGCTTAGTTCCGATAAAGTACTCTTCAAAAGTGACTCAAGAACTTGGTGTCTCTATCCGAAACAATTGTTCTTGAGATTCCATGTAGGCGTACAACTTTTTTGAAGAATAGATGAGCAGTTTGAGTGACATCATTAGTCTTGGCACATGAAACGAATGTACCATCTTTGAAAACTTATCCACTACAACAAAGATATAATTCTTTCCTCGAATTTCTAGTAAGCCAAGAACAAAATTCATTGATATATCAATCCAAGGCATAGTAGGACTAGGAAAAGACATGTTTAAACTATATGGATGTGACATGGGTTTGGCTTTGTGGTAAGTGATGCATTTATAGCAGAATCGTTCTACATCCTTTTTCAAATGCAGCCAAAAGAAATGCTCCACCAGAATGTTTAGAGTTTTGTCAACTCTAAAGTTGCCCATGAGTCCTCCACCGTGTACCTCACTTATCAGCATCTCTGTCATTGATCCCTATGGAATACAAAGCCGTTTCTCTCTAAAAAGATATCCATTATGAGTATAGAAAGAACATGCTAGTGATATGAGACATTCTTGGTATATGGCGCTGAAATCAGGATCTTCTTCATAGAAATCCTTCATGTTCTCAAATCCTAAGACTTTGGCTTCAATTATAGTGATCAGCATGTGTCTTCTTGATAGAGCATCAACTACTATGTTGTTTTTTCCTTTTTTGTACTTGATGATGTAAGGAAATGTCTCCACAAACTCCAACCATTTAGCATGCATTCTCTTGAGTGTTGTTTGGCCTTTAATGTCTCATGATAAATATGGATGACAAACTCCTTTGATAGCAGATAGTGTTGCCATGTCTCCAATGATCTCACCAAAGCATAAAGCTCTTTGTCATATGTTGGGCAGTTTAGTGCGGCTCCACTTAACTTCTCACTAAAGTAAGCTACTGGTTGTCCTCCTTGAGTTAGAACATCACCTATACCATAACCAGAAGCATCACATTCTATTTCAAAATTTGTATCAAAGTTTGGAAGTACCAAAACCGGTGCATGAGTCAAGAGATCTTTGAGTTGTTAGAATGCGGTTTCTTGAGCTGATCCCCACTTGAATGTCACATCCTTCTTGATCACATCAGTTAGAGGTGAAGCTATGGTGCTAAAATCCTTGAACAATCACCTATAGAAGCTAGCTAATCTATGGAAGCTTCTAACATGTCCAATGGTTGTAGGTGTTGGCCAGTCTTGTATAGCTTTGATTTTCTCTTGATCAACCTGTAGACCCTAAGAACTTGCAACAAAACCTAAGAAAACTACTCATTAGTGCAGAATGTGCACTCCTTAAGGTTTCCATAAAGACCTTCTTTTCGAAGTGTCTCTAGTACTAACTCAACATGCCTCACATGATAATCAAAGCATTTCTGTATATTAGAATGTCATCAAAGTAAACAACAACAAACATACTAATGTAGGCTCGTAGCACCTCATTCATTAAGCTCATGAATGTATGTGGTGTATTGGTTAAGCCAAATGGTATGACTAGCCACTCATTGAGCTCTTGCTTGATTTTGACAGTGGTCTTCCACTCATCTCCTTCTTTCATTTGGACCTGATGATAGCCACTTCTTAAATCTACTTTGCTGAAGATAGTTTCTTCATGTAGCTCATCTAGCATATCATCCAATCGTGGAATGAGATGTCTATATTTGATGGTGATGTTGTTGATGGTTCTACAATTCATACACATCCTCCATGATCCATCTTTCTTGGGAACTAATAGAACTGGTACAACACATGGACTCAAGCTTTCTCTAATGTATCCTTTAGCCATCAAGTCTTGAATCTGTTTCTCCAACTCTTTTGACTCCATTGGGTTCATTCGATAAGCTGGTCTATTGGGCAATGCAGCTCTAGGGACTAGGTCAATTTAATGCTATATGCCTCTACTAGGTGGTAATCTAGCTGGTATTTTTTCAGGAAAAACATCTTTGAACCTGTCTAACAAAGAAGAGGTTACTGGTGCAAGTACTGTCTCTTTGGAACCTGTAAGCATCACATCTTTGAATACTATAATTAGCATGGTTTGTTTATGATCTCTAGCTTTAAAAACGGTACTAGGAGTGATGTAAATGTTAGTTTTACTTGCCTTGTACTCAGCAGCATATTTAGATTGCATTTCATGTACCTCTTGTGGTGATAATGGAGCAAGCTGAAACTTACGCTTATTGTAAGTGAATGAGTGAGTGTTGGTGCGGTCATTGTAGATAACTTCTGTATCAAACTGCCACAGACGTCCCAAGAGTAGGTGACCTACTTGCATTGGCACCACATCACATAAAACTTCATTTTGATACCTCCCAATGTTAAAAGGAATTGTGACTTGAGTCCTAGCTAGATTACCACCTATTAGAGGCATAGAGCATTAAATCAACCTAGTCCAATCATCTTAATTGATATGGTTTTGGGTGTTTGCTTGTCTTGAGACCTATCTTATCAACCATAGTTTTGCTAGCAGCATTAGTACAAGAACCACCATCAATTATCATACTACATACCTTATTTTGTACGATACAACAAGTGAAGAACAAGTTTTCCCTTTGCATTGTTTCTGGTTCACTTAGAGTACTCAAAGCTCTACACACTACTAGCATGTCTCCTATTTCTGGATAAGCTATTTCCTCTTCAGAATTTGTTGCTTCCACATGTTCCATCTCATCTTGAGACTCATAATCTCTTTCAGTGTAATTATCATCATTCGTTGGTTTGGGCAGTCTCTTGCATAATATCCACTACCTTGATATTTAGAACAGGTTATATCGCTTGATCTAGATGGGTTAGAAGACTTACCTCGTTCTGGCAGTGAGGATTTGGCATTATCAAAGACAGGTTTCTTGGCCTTAGAGCCAACTTATATGGCTTTTCCTTTGTCATTGGCTTTAGATTGAGAACTATTCCATGAGTTGTTGGTTCTGGTCCGAGTAGTTGTTGTCTTTCACTTAATGCCTTGTTTAGCTTGCACAACCACATCTAAAAGCTCATTCATGTCATGGCATGGTTGTCTCTCCACTTTTATGGGTATTCTTTATTGTAATCCATTGATGAAATTACCCATAAGAACCTTCTCATTTTCATCTAGAGCCATTTGGTTTCTTAGCTCTTCAAACTCCTCAAAATACTCTTCCACACTCCTATGATTTTGAGACAATTGTCTGAACTACTTTTGCATATCTCTATGGTAAGGTGGTGGCACAAACTTCTTGCGAAAATTGCACTTCATTGCAGCCCAAGTGGTAATAGGTGGCAGATCATTTCTCCTCCTGTCTTGAACAACTCGGTCCCATCACGATAATGCATAATCTGTGAGTTGAGCTAAAGCTAGAGCGATCTTCTTGGAGTTGTAGTATTCATAGTAATCGAAGATATAATTCATTCTCGTCTCCCATTCTAGGTAGGAGGGTTGATTTGACCTGCAAAAGTATGAGCTGTTAGCTTCAAATCTTTGCTAGTTTGTCGGTTTACATCAGCATGATTGTTGTGTCTTCTTATGCCAAAAGGTGGCTCTTCTTCCACATCTTCTTCTTCAGCATTTTACTCGTGTTGATCATTCATCTCATTCCTATCTTCTCTAGGAATCTCTAGCCTTCCTACATGAGCATCTATGCGGCCAATCCGGGCAGCTAGATCATTCTTCATGGCTTCTATAGCTTGTAGTAGAGCGGCGTTAGGATCGGATATGTCTCCAGCCATTGCTTATGACATGTGCTAACACTTAAACAAACGATCAAATGCTTTTGGAAATTTTCTAAAGGAGTTAAACCAACCTAACCAAAGAATTGGATTGAGATGAGTTCAATTTCGATTTAATTCTTTATCCAAATACGAAACCAATCTTTAATTAATTTTATGGTCCAAATTAAATAACCAAACTAAACCAAATCAGATTAATTTAATGCAAATCAAATTAATCAGAAATAGATCACTAATTTAATCAGAATTTAATTTAAAGTGAGTTAAGCTATGCAAGATAAAGAAATGTGGGCTGTTTTCTTTAATGGCTTTAGTAGGTAATTCCGCAAGCTTCCATCTTCTTTGATTTTTCTTTTTTTCTGAAACAAAAACAAACTAATCGAAATCAAAATTCTTTTTTTTTGTTCTATGATTCTATAGAACTGAAATGAAATCAAGCAACACTATTTTTGTTTTATGGATATTCGATTTTATATGAAGCAACAAAAGAAAACAATAGAAAAGAAAGCTAATTATATGGATTGATATCACCTTAGTTTGGAACTTTGGCTCTGATACCAAATTGGTGTAAGAACGGTGGCGATTCTCACAAATGGTAAGCGGCTTCAAGAGATTGGACTCAAGTCTCTTCTCTTAGGAACCAATGAACTTGAGGGTGGAAGATGGGAATTGACTAGCTGGACTCAAGTCTATCTCTAGGAAATTTGGTCGGTGAAATGGGGTTGAAGATAGATTGATTGACGCCACACAAGGGATGGAAAGCTTGTGATAAGTTGGTACTAGTGTCGCCTAGATATCACTCACAAGGAAAGACTAGAACTTATTGTGTTTAACTCTCGGTTTTGAGAAGAAACTAGATTCTTAATTGATTAAAAGGTGTGTTACAAGGCTGCATATGAGGAACCTTATATAATAGTTCAAGGCAGTTAGAGAGTATCTCTTACAATGAATGAGAATACTCAAAAATTTAAAGAAAAAGATTACATCTTAATGCCTCCAACAGCTAGTACAAAAAATTGAAAGAAAATTGAAAGTTCAACCTACAAAAGAAACAAACCAAATCATAATTGAAGTACTTACCTTAGCATGATTTTGGTAAGTTTTAGACGTCCTTAAGTTGGGCTCTTAAGTGGCTGAATTGTTAAAAACACCATTTGGCCTTCAAGTAGCTCTATTTGGGCTCCAATGCTTCCATCTTTTGGTCCGATCTTTTTCTCTTTAACTCTTTGTGCTAATAGGCTTTGTATAGAATTTTTAAACATCTCTCTAAGCCTCTTGGTTCTTGCTCTTGTCTTGGGCGGATCCTTCATGATAGTTGTGTCTTGTTCAGCTAATATCTCTTCTATGGTCCTGCTAGAGTCGATGTTCTCATCACCTCCTAATGTTGATTTATCGGATCCCCTTGACTACATATGCTCTAATGAACTAGCCTCTTCTCTTGCCGTCCTTGTTACAACTCCTGAAATTATCAAGGTATTCCAATCAGTGCATTCGAATAAGGCACCATGACCAGATGAATACACAGTTAAAGTTCTTCAAAGGACCTTCTCCTTTTGTGGGAGGCAATTTTGTCATAGCCATCTAGTCCTTTTTCCAATTCAGCTTCATACCTCATGGAGTCAATGCTACAGCTTTGGCATTAATCCCTAAACATTTGGAAGCCTTAACCATGAAAGATTATCGTCTGATTGCCTGTTGTAACCTCATGTACGAAGTAATTTCAAAGATACTTGCTAATATTTTTAAGACTATTCTATTGGCTGCCATAGATCCTAATTAATGTGTCTTTGTATGGAAATAATTCCTTCTTGAAATGTCTTGATGGCCACTGAGCTTACGAAAAATTATCATAAGACCTCTCTATCACCTAGGTATGCTATTAAGTTCAACATTGCAAAGGCTTTTGATACATTCAAATGGTCTTTCATTATCTCTGTTCTGGAAGTAATAGGGCTTTTGGCCATCTTCATAAAATGGATCCATACGTGTATCTCGACGACTTTTTTCTCTATCTTGTTGAATGAGGAGTTAGATGGATTCTTTACAAGCAAGGGGAGTATCAAGCAAGGGTGTTCCTTATCACTATTCCTCTATGTTATAGCCAACAATGTTCTCTCAAAGTTACTCAACAAGGTTGCATCTAAGGGTAAATTTTGTTACCATCCAACCTACCAAGCGGTTTGATTCACACATCTAAGTTTTAAAGATGATACTATGAGTTTCTCAGATGGTTTTCTCATTCTTTGAAGGGTATTCTTGATGTTATGAGGACATTCAGATAAATCTCTGGATTACAAATTAATGGAGCAAAATCTTCTATTTTTTTAGGTGGCAGAATAAGACCAGAACTCAACATCGTAGCCTTGGTAACATGTATGACGATTGGTGAGCTATCAATGAAGTATCTTGGCCTACCATTATCACCTAAGTATATGTCCATAACTGGTTATGCACCACTAATTGATAAATCAAGAGTAGAATACTATCTTGGACTGTAAAACCACTCTTATTTGCTGGTATTCGGTAATGTCTAGCATATCCAATACTCCACTTTTCCGCTCCCAAGTCGATGTTTAAAGGAGATTGAAAGCTTGTGTAACACATTCTTTTGGTCCAGCAATCCAAGTTACTCCACCAAATCAAAAGTGGCTTGGTCTGATGTGTGTCTCCTTAGGGAGGACGGTGGACTTGGTCTTTAACTCCTCAAAGACACCTCATGTGTCTTCTCTTTCCATCTTATCATGCAGTTCCTATCGTCTCAGAACTCTCTTTGGGTATGATTGACCCGACATTATTTTTTGCGCTATAGTTAGTTTTGGGATATCAAATAGGGGACAAAGGGACCATGGATTTGGAGGAACCTTCTCAAACTCCATGACCTTACTTTCTCTTTACTCGGGTGTCACTAGGTAATAAAGAAGAAAAACAATAGAGAAAATGTGAGGAAGGGAGAGGAAAGAGAGGGAACTCGGAGGAAGAGATAGGATGGAAAATTGAGAGAAAGAAAAATCAGAAGAAAAGAGGGGAGGAGAGAGGAAAGGTGAAGAAGAGAAAGAGGAGCATGAGATGAAGATGAACTTGGTTTGATGCTGGTAACTGTTTGAGTTATCGGCGTCAGAGAAACAAGTTTTTGTTCATAAATCTCAAGATTATTGGCACAATGAGAGAGAAAGAGAAAAATCAAACTCTTAAATTATTTTTGTCTCTCCGAAAATGGTCTTCCTAAATATTGATTTTCTTATTCTGAAAATTTGAGGCTGTGTCGACTTACTTTCAGTCTGGTGATTAGGATGATCCAGCTAATGACTCTGGGTACCGGGGTTCGATTTCTCTCCACTACACTAATAAGATTAAAAAGGATTTTAGGGTGTGGGCTACGATATGAATCGGTCTTGTCGATCTAATTGTTGAAAAAAAAATTGAGGCTGTTATCAAAAAAAATTAATTAATTTCTAGATTTGATATTATGATTTTTAATATAAAGACATAAATATTAGTTTATCTCTTTCTACTAGGTTGCAAATCTAAGGAGTTTATTTAAGTCAGTTGTCTCCGTAATTGTATTTTCATTACCATTATTATCTTGATGAATATTGCAGTTAAAAAATAAAACATAAATCATGTGATAAAATTTCTAGTAAAAAAAATAGAAGGTCGCTCAGAAAAGGACTATTGAGACAAATAAGACAAACAGATGCTACTTTTGTTGAGACATCCCTGTAAGGAATGAAACTGAAACAATTTATATGAAGTTTCATGACTCTCCACCTTAGAAGATAATAATAATTAATAAAAAAAATAATTCATAGGTGATAATTTAGCAACATATCAACATCCATCGGCCGGTTGGATGACGAACTGGATGTACCATAAAGTATTATTGTTAGTATTTAAGATGACCGAAGCACTCACACATATTTATATTTTTATAATTTTTTCGATTTGATTTAACATAAACATGTCTTTATCTTGAATAATAACAAATACAATTACATGAAAATGCCCGTTTTATCAGTGGATGTTATAGAGAATTGTGCAATACAATTACATGAAAATGCCCTTTTTTGTTTGTTTTTGTCTGACAAAACTAAAATATATATACACGCGACTGCTTTTGTTGACCACCTGCCGTATTACTTATATATATATATATATATATATATATATATATATATATTTTAATACTTTTATATATTTTTTATTTTCCCGTATTATCATCAATAATATACTTTCTTTAATTTTGAATTTTTTATGTAAAAACCATAAGTAAACATGGATCACCTGAATGAAACTCTCATTCAAAGTAAATATAATTCTTTTTAATCTTTGAAGAAACCAAACTGATTGAAATCTTATATAAATCCAAAGTTGAGTCAACCCTATAAATCAAATAAGTTAAATATTGTTTTGAGTTAAAATGATTAAATTTATATTACTTCTTTGAGAATATAGAAAGTTTCAGTTAAATCCATATATATTACAATTTTTAATTTATTTCATGTTTTATTTTAAATAATCTAAAATGTCATAAACAATACCGCATAATAATACAACTTATAAAATATCAAATTTATTTCAAAATATTACGTAAACTAAAACAAAATAAAACCTCTAAATTCTTTATTGTTCGAGCAGGATTTAGTACAAAACATTTTAAGTCAAGCTCTGATCAAAGTTAAAGGAAATATAAAAAATGTTTCCGATCAATTTAGAAAAGAAAGAAAGAATCGCATATATAGAAGATGGTCAAAAATGATTTTATTGCTCAAGTTCGAATGAACCAAAAGAGATCCACTTTATGGAGAATCTCCATCCCTATTTATAAGATTTAAGTGCGGTTACAATTGATTAAAAATATGAAAGATTACATTCTTGTTTAGATCCGAAGATATCTAAGTGATTCTTGTTAGATTCTCAAAAAATTTCTTTATCAGAATAGAAAAATTTTCATTCCTTCTATTGATGATGTGTTGTCCAACTTCCTTCTCGTCCTGCCAAATTGTAGAGAAGAAATCTTTTCGAATAAGTTGGTAAAAAGATAGACTTTTCGTTACTTAACCGAATTCATGACTTAAGAATTTATTGGATGCTGATCGTTTCCGTGGAGCGAAATCCTATTTCGGATCCACCTCTAATAGTTAAATACTAAAAAGAAAATAAATATAAATATAAAACCTCTAAACCCTTTATGTTTTACAATAGTACAAAAATATGACAAGTAAAACAAACCGATAACCGGATCCAACATTTCTAATTATGTATATACCAGAACATACGAATAATATGTGATACTTTGCATCTGGAATATTTCCAAACCTAATCCAATTAGTTAATGAGTCGCAAATCATTAAGCGTAATAAATAATCATTCATTCGCATCTGATAAATAATCCACTGTTTGGTTTAATTATAAATCGAATACTCCTACTAATTACGTAATAGGACATAGCATTAATTGTTTTAATTAAATAAGACAAAAATTTTATAGGACAGAAAAGAGACACATATAAGCCAAACAAATTATTTGAAGAGATAAGAACAAAACTAATTAATTATTATTAGTCATAGCGTAGAACCAAGTTAATCATTGTTGTCTATAGATTTTTAATGATTGCTTAGTCTATAATCTACTTTAATGATTTTTTTTTATATGTTTGGTTGTATTATACAAATATTCAACGTATTAACAAAACTGTTTTGTACCTCGATTCCTAAACAACATTATTGCATAATTTATAATATGAAATTACATGTGTTTGATTTGGTCGGTTGAAATATGGGAATTATTTCCTCACATTCGTTTGAGACCAATCAGATCATGATCTCAAAATCGTTTCCAATCTACCAAGATGTATTTTTAATAGCTGATATGTTTTTTTTTTTATTATTTCGTTGAATTCTAACACAGAATTACCCCAAACCAATGGAAAAATTTAGTAGCCATTTTTTATATATATTTAAATTCAACATTATCTTAATTTACTGACTTTCTTCTAGGAAATATAGTTACTCATTTCTTTATTATAGATATCAGTAGTACTAGATTTGAAAGTTGTATGCAGATATTTAAGTAAACTATGTAAATTAAATGATGCAGAAAAATGCAATTATGTTAGTCGATCAATAAATAACATATAGATTACTTTGAGCTCGTCACTTTTAGATGGGATTGAACTCGTAGATTATTGTGAGAGCATTGAGCTCGTCACTTTTATATGAAATTGAACTCGTAAATCATTGTGAGAGACTTTGAGCTTGTTACTTTGTTTTGGTTTAACATATATTTGTAAGGAATATTATTTCGACAAATTTTTATATAGTTAGGATAATCGACTTTGTCATAAAAAAATATTAGTCTTGTTCATTTTTACCAATTAACACCTAAATTAAATTGTTTACCTTATATTGTTTTTCGTTTTTTGGCTACAAAATAATTTCCAGAATGCAATATTAGATAAAACTTCAGGGACAAAAATATAAATAATATAAAATTGAGAGATAACAGATGATAGTAATCGGGGCAAATAAATAAAAAGTGAGAGAGAGAGAGAGACTAAAAGTCACAAAAGCCTCCAAGTCGCATTAGTGGGAAGACTTTCTCTTTTGAGTTTATTTTCCTCATTAGATAGATTCTGCAGATTGAAATTCCAAGTAAGCCCACGTTTCTTCTACAGAGAGAGATAGAGAGATAGAGATAGAGAAGAAAAGTATACGAGAAGAAGACGAAGCAAGCTAGTGGAAGAAGACGGACTCTTCGTCAGGGGATCTTTTCAACGGTCTCCGACCAATACGGAGTCTGAGTGGTGGTTTTGGAGCCGGATGTCTCTTCTTCTACGCTGCTGATTGCTTTCTTCTCTGTCTTTTTACCGGAAGTTATCGTCTGGTTCAAGGTATTTGTCCGAAGCTCTCAGCTCTGGTTGCTTTGAGTTGCTGCTGTGTCAACACCAATTGGTGTTTTTTGAAGGCTTATTTCGCGGTTGCTGATTAGTATTCTCGGACTTTGATTAGGTTTAATCTGGGGAAGAGAAGGAAGAGAGAGAGAGAGAGAGGAGTCTGGGCTTTTGAATTCGAGATAGATGAAAGCTTTGAGAAGAATTCAAACGACTTCTTCATCTTCTAATCCTTCATCGCCATTATCATCTCCTCCTTCTTCCTCTTCATCTTCGTGGATCCACTTACGTTCTGCTCTCTTCGTTGTGGCATCTTCATCTCCAACGTCTTGTTCTTCTTCTTCGGATCGGTGATTCCTCTACATCTCTATTGCATTCAATTCTAGATTGTACCTTTTGTTGTTTGGGGCTATTGATCAATCCATGTTGAGTTAAGATCTCGATCTTTTCATTGACTTCGTCTCTTACAGATGAACCTCAATAAGAACTAATTATCTACGCTAAGATAATTAATAAAGATATCAATTTGCTGATGATTGCTTATTAAATGATTATAGAAGCTGATATTGAATCCAAACGAGCTTTTTCTTGTGAATATTTTTAGTATAAGTGGATATATTATTGACAGAGTTATTTCCATCAATACGAATGAAGTTTGACATTTAAAGCTCCATTGATATTTTTGGATATAATTTGTCTATTTTGTCTCCTTGAGAATAAGTAGGGCACATCTTAACCTTTGTTTCAATCAGGCCTCGTCTTAAATCACCATGGTCCCGAAGGAAAAGGAAAAGGCCTCTCAGACCTAAGCAGTGGAAAGGACTTTTCATGCCTGACGGTAGACTGCGGAATGGAGGAGTGGATTTATTGAAGAAAGTTCGAAGTAGAGTGAGTCACAGCTGCCTGAATCAACTTCACAATCACACCCACTTGTGGGTTGTTGAGTTTTAAAGGATGTTTTGTTTTTCTTATTTCTTTATAGGGTATTGATCCGAGCATTCGATTGGAGGTCTGGCCATTCCTTCTTGGAGTGTAAGTTTACAGTCAAAGAGTAGGATTTACCATACAGAAGCTAGATTTTGTTGCCTCTTTTCTTATATTTGTTACTTTTCTTTTTCTACAAGCAGATACAGTTTTAATAGTTCCAAGGAAGAGAGAGTCATTATAAGAAATCAGAGAAGGTGAGAAAGACTGATTGAATTACTGCTTTGGATACCTTTTACTTTTAACTCTATACTACTATTTAGCTCATCTGTTTTGATTTTTACATATGCAGAAAGGAATATGAGAGACTACGCAGGCAGTGCAAGAGGCTTCAAAAATACAATAATGGGACTCTAAAGTTAAAAAGGGGCAGCGAAATTATCCGAGATGAGTATGATTGGCCTCAAGTGCAAGATACTGACAGTTCCTGTTCTGATGAAGTTGTTAGTGCCCGTGAGTCTCTGTCTAGCGACGAAGACATCACTGATGATATCGGTTACATGAGTGAACTTTCGTGTACAGTTGAGAGAGACGGTAGTAGTTCAAGACGAATCACTAATGCTACTATATCCACACTCAATTCCGAGTCATCTGATTCAGATTCTTCGGATGAGAGTGAAGTGGTACAGGTCTTTCGGTCTTCTGATACTCTGGATGTGACTTATCCAGCCAACTCATCTATCCCAAGGACAGAAGAGGACTTTGTGACATGGCAGCGTATTATCCGTCTAGATGCAGTGCGTGCTAACTCAGAGTGGACTCCTTATTCTCCATCCCAAGCAGTCATATCGGAGGACAGAGCATGTCGTGCTGCTGAAGCGGTTGGGTTAAAAGATTATAATCACTTGGAACCGTACAAAATATTTCAAGCTGCACGGCTCGTTGCTGTTCTTGAAGCATATGCTTTGTATGACCCAGACATTGGATACTGCCAAGGAATGAGCGATCTTCTCTCTCCTTTACTCTCTGTAATCCCTGACGACCATGAAGTCTTTTGGTGCTTCGTTGGTTTCATGAAGAAAGCTCGTCATAATTTCAGACTGGACGAGATTGGAATCAGAAGACAACTGAACATAGTCTCAAAGATAATCAAATCAAAAGACTCTAAGCTTTACAGGCACCTGGAGAAACTCCAAGCCGAAGACTGTTTCTTTGTATACAGAATGGTGGTTGTGATGTTCAGACGAGAGCTGACACTTGATCAGACGTTGTGTCTTTGGGAAGTGATGTGGGCAGATCAAGCTGCAATCAGAGCCGGAATGGGAAAATCCGCGTGGAGCAGGATTAGGCAGCGTGCACCTCCAACAGATGATTTGGTGCTGTATGCAATAGCGGCCTCAGTGTTGCAAAGAAGGAAACTTATAATAGAGAAGTATAACAGTATGGATGAGATTCTAAGGGAGTGTCAGAGTATGGCAGGGCAATTAGATGTGTGGAAGCTCCTGGATGATGCACATGACCTCGTTGTTACCCTGCACACCAAGATTGAACATTCTTTCTCATAAATATTTATTCTGCAGGTTCTGAGGATCCTGCTACTGGTCTAAAAAAATTGGACATTGAGGTGAATGAAATGAGGCTAGAGATTAGACAAAAGAGTGGTGGTGAACAGAGAAAGAGAGGGGTGTGAATTTAATTAAAAAGATAAATTGTATGTTTGTGTTGTGAAGACTGTGAAAAGGTTGCAGAGGGAAGATTATGTACTTGAGAAATGAGGCTTACTTGAAAAATTCATGCGTATGGAAACAAAGCTCTGCAAAGTTGGCATCAACGACATTATTTGTTGTGTGTTTGTGGGAATTTGCTGAGATAAGGATATTAAACCGGAGAGGAGAATCTTGATCCGGTTAAAGAAAAATATATGTACATTGTTTAGTTATTTTGGAACTGAGATTTGTTGAGTTGACTTTAATTACTCTTCGCAATGACAGTACAAAAGACAAGCGATTAGGGATTTGTCAAAAAAAATTCCATAGCTTTGACTTTTTTTCCTTAGACATTTACCGAGTTATTAACTTTCTTAAAAAGTTTTTAAATGTTTTGCATGTTACGATGCAGTATGTCATTTTTTTTGGGTCAAGTAAGGAAAAATCTCGGTCAAAATCTCAAATCGATCTTCCAAAGATCAGGCGCAACTCGGTTTAATATATACGGTGGTGAAAGAACTAAAACCCAAGATTTCTCATTTGGAAGTTACCACTCGGCCAAAACATTTTGGTTAGCAATATGTTTTCTTTCATATAGGTAAATTGATATCGTTTTAATTACTTTGGATGTTAATGTACGCCCATGTAAGCAACAGATACCACACGACATACTATTTATATACGAAGACCATTAGTTATGGTTATCATGTGATTACCCAAATAAAAGATTTTTATGTTAGACTCTTAAGGATGTGTGTAAGTGTCATGAAAACTTTTTTTTTTTTTTTTTTTTTTGTGTCATCCTGAGTTCATTTATTAATAAATCAAGGAGGAATTGTATCTACATATAAAAATATTAAGTGGATCCTTTAACATGCTAGATAAGAAAATCAGTTTTAGAATTTATATTACGGGAAATCTGGTTAATCGAAAACAAATAAAACACGCTCCTAAGCTTCTTGAAGTTTTCCAAATATGAAGATAAACTGGTCAGTTTTCATGATTCACCACCATCTTCATGACTTATGAATTATCAATAGCAAACTCTACTTCTAGAATGTGCATCTGAATCATGCATATCATTGCTCAAACCAAAGTTTCAATCTCAAAGTGCAATGATGCCATGCTTCTTCTATATTTTGCGTCTCCCATACATGCTTCTGTGCAATCGTCTGGACAACAAAACCACTCAAGGTCTAAGCAATATTAAATTTTTTTACAAGAACCATCAAAACACAACTATACCCTATAAAACCCCTAAAACCGACCTAAGCACCAAGCGATCTTTTCCCACAACTAGTATCATACACTCCTCCGACCTTATCGCTTTTGAGCCTGCAATCCAAGCATCCGCCTCTTCCTCAAACAATCTATTTATTTCCATTGGATCTTTATTTTATTTGCAAAGATTTTTTGTTTCCTGCTTTCTAAACATGTCATATAATTCATGGAATATTTCCTATATCGATCTCAGATGGTATCCTCCAAAAGAGATAATTCAAATAATAAAATAGTCTAGTCCCTCGAAAGACATCACTAGGCTATGAGATCTTGGAAAGAGCCCATGCTTGTATAACCAGAGGGCACTTAAAGAGAACGTGGTTAATATCCTCAAACTCGTGAGTATCACAGTTAACCCTTTCATTTCCTAGATATACCTTAAGCGCCACATATCTGAATAATGCTTGCAAAATAAAATATTTATTTTTACTTAAAATTTTAATTTCTAAAATTGGGCTACTAAAGCGTAAGTATTGGGTCCATAATTTCCATATCTATAAGAGTTGATATGTATGCATTTTAACTAGTTTTAGGTATCTCATATAGTTCATTTTTGCATACATATTCGTTGCATTTGAATCATGTTCGAGTCATTTTTGGTTGATTTGCATAGTTTTCATTTGCATATAAGACACTATGCATTTGGAGTTGTTATCAGGAAAATTTAGACCTGAGAAGAAAGGGCTCAGCGAGACTTGAGAAGAAAGTACACTTTGGGAGCCAAATAACTGCAAATGATGGCCAATTCAGGGGGAACTCGATGTGTCAACTCGAGTAGGTGGCTCGGGTTGATTATGTACATCCTACTGAAGTTGATGAGTCGAGTCAATGAGCAGCTCTAACAGACGGGTCAAGTTATTGGGCTGCTCTAACAAACAGGTCTAGTCAATGAGCCACTTTAAAAAATGGGTCGAGTCAATGAACCACTCTAACAAATGGGTCGAGTTAATGGGTTGCTCTAACAAACGAGTCCAGTCGATGGGCCACAAACGGGTTGAGATGATGGGCCGCTCTAACAAACAGGTCGAGTCGATGGACCACTCTAAGAAACTGATCTAGTCGATGGGGCGCTCTAACAAGCTAATCGAGTCAATGGCCCACTCTACAGATGGGCTGAGTTGTTTTCAGTTTTGCCAACTCAACCACTCCTGCTCTATCCATATGGTCAAGTTAGACGATTTCAAAGGATTTTATTGACTTTTTATTTTAGACTTTTTTATAGGTTTAGTGGGGTAGGAGTATAAATATTAATCTGTCACTAAAACATCTATCCTAGTTTTTACCGCTTTACTGCAAGAAATCTTTTGAGCAATTTTTCACTTTGTAATTCCAAAACAAAAATATTTTTCTTCTTCTGAATTTTTAATGCAAATTCTGTTTAATTCCATTCGTGCTTAATTCATTCTTAGTTTTATGATCACGCCGTTTACTTTATTTTTCACTTTGTTAGTTTCCCTAATCCAAGCCGAACAGAATCAATGATTTTTCTATCAACCTAAATTAGCAGTTTTGATGCTCTTCTGATATCTGATCCTATCCTCTATCGCAGCCTTGCGGGTACTCTGCAGTATTTGACATTTATGCGTTGGACATCTCGTTTGCCCTTCAACAGGTTTGCTTATTCATGCATGATCCTTGTGAAACTCATTTCCAAGCTTTGAATCGAATTATACGGTATGTTAAGGGTACCATTTCTCTCGGACCTCGCATGTCACGCTCCACGTAACTCCAACTTACTGCTGACGTTGATGCAAATTGGTTGGCTGCCCGACTACTTGTTGCTCTACTTATCGCTATTGTGTGTTCCTTGGTGATAATTTGGCATCTTTGTCCTTAAAACGGCAACACACGGTCTCTCGTTCTAATGTTGAGGCTAAGTATCGCAATATCACTAATGTTGTTTCTAAGGCAACTTGGCTTCATACGTTGCTATTTAAGATGCACATTCTTCTATCCCGTGCTACGGTTATGTATAGCGACAATGTTAGTGCAATTTATCTCTCCTCCAATCTGGTCAAACAACAACACACCAAACATGTGGAAATTGATATCCACATTTTCCGCGAGAAAGTTGCTATTGGTCAAGTCTGTGTACTTCACGTCCCTACGGCTCACCATGTTGCTGATGTGTTTACCAAAGACCTTCCTTCTCCTTTGTTTCTCGACCTCTGGTGTAGTTTTAGTGTTTATTCCTTCACCGCTCCGACTGAGGGGAAGTGTTAGACTATGACTATTGATATTTTCTAGGTTCATTGTATTCATTCTCTAGATTCTTCCCATTGTGTACTATATATATGTACTCATAATGGGATGTAAGGCAACACATTGGATATCAATCCAATTATCAGTGTCGCACGAGAGAAGAGCACGTGGAGAAAGATGAAAATGAGTGAGGTATTCATTATTAACCAAATGTTCGAAGACACTTACCGTGCAGACGCTATCGAAAACCAGGATTTACGATGGAAAAAAGAATTGTTTTACTCTGTGATAGAAGGTAAAACAGAATACGTGTAAATATTCCTTGACATTATTCTTTGTTTCCATCGATAATTCCAAACCATTTCTCGAAGGTCTGCAACTTCTAGTCGTAACACTGCAAGAAAACAAGGATTTTTCTAGGGAAAAAATGTTGTCAGTTTTCGTTGGTTAAGAAAAACCGACGATGCGAAAGAGACCATCGGTTATTATGGGTTAGAAACAAAATATGTTAAATAATTTTTTTCCGATTATTTAAATTTAATCCGGTTGGTTTTTGTAGCTCTCAAAACAGAGGAAAATCAACAGGATATTATTTAATTATCTTAGTCAAATTAATCTTATTTTGTCGTCGGTTTTGATCGGTATCAAACCCGACGTAAACCGACCAAAGTAAAATAATTATTTAAAAAAATTTATAATTTAATTTGGTCAGTTTTGTCGGCCTCGTGACCGACCAAAACCAACGACAAATTAATTTTTTTTTTAATTTTAAACGTAATTTGTCATGGGTTTTGGTCAGTTCCGAGACCGATCAAAATTCACAAAAAATTAAATTTGTTTTTTATATTACAAACATAATTTGTCGTCGGTTTTTGTCGGTCTTAGAACCGACCAAATCCCACGACAAATTAAATTTTTTTTTAAATATTTTAACCATATATATTAAAATTATTAATTAAATAATTTGTTTGGTAGTTGTAAACCATATTCTTTTTCCACACCTATATTTAATGTATTAAGACTTGTTATCGCTAAAACAATCTCATGAGTGACTTAATAGAAATGTATTCATGATATTCTAACAGAGACCAACCCAAAAGTGCTTACAACTATATATATTACAACATAGCATACTAGCTAGAACATAAGGAAGAAACTGAAAGCATTAGAGAAAACACAAACACAGAATATAAGGCATAATCAGATAGGAAAGTAAGGTACACTTAAGCTGCAACTCAAATTTTGGGCAATTAGATTAACACATATCTGCGATATGCCAGCAAAATGACAGAGCAAAGCAATGTTTACAAATTATTCAAAGTGTGGGGTGATTCATTTGCCAGTAAAGAATGTCTGCTGGAGTTTCTCACATAAATCTGTCTTGGAATAATTGTCTTCCAGGTATACTCATAGCTGCAATCTGGCCACAAACTTGATAATTAATGTAACTAGCTTCTTCAATATCCGGGACAAGCTGCAGGAATGAGTCGAAAACTAGTTTTCCAACATCTTTGTTGCCACATAGACACAAAAATGCAGCACTATTAAAAGGAGCATACAAGAGATGTTGAATAGCATTTATTAACATGGTAATACCTTGTTGGTCTGGACCAGTCGTGGAAAGTATTCTTAGGCAGTAACCTATTGTGCAGTGAGATGCCCCGCAAGACGACAACAATTCAGAAATGGACGGTAACGAGACTCAGGCGCACCAAGTTTCAGAATAAAGATGTACTTGTCGATATCGACTTCTTCCAAAACTTCAGAGGAGTAAATGATGCGGGGTCCAACACAATTGAGGTCATCAAGGACGAAATTGTAAGTATCAATTGTAAATACAATTATTTATCTTACTTTATACATAATAATGTTTGATGTTTTATAGACTATTAAGGAAGGATGCACACCGGATTGGCTACGTCTTATAAAGGACTGTCACACCAACAAGAAGACGGTTGCGATCCAGATTCCAAAGATGAAGCAAATTGTGGAGACTGTGGAGCATAGGACCGAGGAGGTCATTACCCAACGCTCCCAGGAAGAAGGTGGTCCAGTATAGCTATCACGGGATGAGATCAACAACATCATCTTCGAGGTATTCGTTTTATCATTTAATTTACTTTTTCATATTATAATTTTATTTATAACAGTACAATTAACTTTTATTTGTAGAAAACTCCTGTTTCGAAGGGACGACGTTTCGGACTGGGGAAATTGGTCAATGCCGATGGTGTGTCGGCATATGTTAGCTTGACTTAGGGACTTAGAATGAGTCAGTGAGAGCACCACGAGCTGGTGGATCTTCGTGCAGCTCTACAGGCAAGCCAGGCCGAATTCCAAGCCTATCGGGACGACAACGAAGCTCAGCACGTGAGGACAAAAAAACGGCACGCGAGGACCAAAACTCAGATGGCGAAGCTACTTCGGCTCTTAGATACTCCACCATCCTTCCACCGGATAGCGAAACTCAGGACCCGAAACTTTAGGATTCAGACATAAATTTTGTATATATAATTTGTAACAAAAACAAATATTTTGGAAATTTAATTTTTAAATATTTGAAAAGTATTAATTTTTTTTTAATAATTATGGTCGGTTTTCGTTGGTTATACTAACCAACAAAAACTGATGACATAAATTACAAAACAATATAATTATAATACGATTGTGGTCGGTTTTTGTCAGTTAGTGTAACCAACGAAAACTGACCACAACTATTAAAATAAATATAAAAAAATTAATAAGTGGTCAGTTTTCGTTGGTTATACTAACCGACAAAAAATCGGCCACTGTGGCACTCACGACAACCGACGGGATCACCCACAATAACCAACAACTCCCCACCCACGGTTCTCGCCGGTTTTACACCAAAAAAGTCGACGACTGTATTTGACAATTTTTTTGTTTTTTACCATTAGTTTTGGCCGACCAAAACCGACGAACCCATCATTTCCGACCAAAAATTGGCGACAAACTGTTTTGGTCGGTTTAGACCAATTTTCTACGAAAACCGATAAAACATGTCCTAGGAAAAAAGTATGTTTTCTTGTAGTGTAAAATCTCGATGCTGCCCATTACCATCGAGAATTGAATGTGGTTAAGAGTCTAATTCTTGTTTATATGAATATAGGGCGACATAAATACAATACAATTATTTAAAAAGGAAAAAAGACAACAAAATGATTAAAATTATTTTCAAAGAATGAAATATGTGAATGTAATCATGTTGATTACCATTTCCTTAAAGTTTTACAACATTAGACCAAAAAAAACTTTTACAACAATGTTTAGAATTGAAGTTTTAGCTAATAACAAATACACACTTATCCAGCTCGGTATCATGAATTTCGATATATAAAAAAATACATATATCTTCTGTAAGCTCACCCTCGGACAAAATATTAAGACCCAATATTAATGTGAATGAATCCCGAGTTCTTTAGGATACGGCCCATACCGGATCTATCGCCAGACCCCAAAAAAAAGTTTGGAGATTGCGCTAAAAGACCCCATCAAAACTATTGTTAAATTCTTCTAAATAAAATAAATACGTAAAAGACTGACTGGCTATGTACTTGACTTCATAACGTGTAGAAAATTTAGCAACGAGGACGATCAACAATCAAACTTTCGCTCGTTAGACTATTCAAACAGAAAACATGTCACTACGCGTACCAGTAATACTTCAAGATCTCTATATAACACTGCCTTCTTTCTAATTTCTTGGCAGCAAAGTCATATAAACCTAATCAAACACTTAGAGCATCATTATTGATGGTCTCTTATTTAGGGGATCTTAGAGAAAAAAATGAATTAAAATATGTATTTTTGTTTTGAGTTTTTAGGTGTGATTAATGGTAGTTTTTTAGGAATTAAAAAATAAAAATAAAAAGAAGAGTGAGAGTAAAACAGGAAATAGAGTAAAAAAGAAGATATGGTAAAAAGAGGGGAGAGAGTAAAAAGAGGACAGAGAGTAAAAAGATGAGAGAAAGTAAAAAGATGAGAGAAAGTAAAAAGAAAAGAAAAAGTAAAAAGAGGAGAGAGAGTAAAAAGAGGGGGAGAGTAAAAAGAGGAGAGAGAGTAAAAAGAGGAGAGAGAGTAAAAAGAGGAGAGAGAGTAAAAAGAGGAGAGAGAGTAAAAAGAGGAGAGAGAGTAAAAAGAGGAGAGAATGTAAAAAGAAGAGAGAGAGTAAAAAATGAGAGAGAGTAAAAAGAGAGGGGAGAGTAAAAAGAGGAGAGAGAGTAAAAAGAGGAGAGAGAGTAAAAAGAAGGGAGAGAATAAAAAGAGGAGAGAGAGTAAAAAGAGGAGAAAGAGTAAAAAAGAAGATAGTGTAAAAAGAGGGGAGAGAGTAAAAAGAGGAGAGAGAGTGAAAAGATGAGATAGAGTAAAAAAGAGGAGAGAGACTAAAAAGATGAGAGAGACTAAAAAGATGAGAGAAACTAAAAAGATGAGAGAGACTAAAAAGCAGAGAGAAAAAGTAAAAAGATAAGACAGAGTAAAAAAAAAGAGAAATAGTCAAAAGATGAGATAGAGTAAAAAGAGGAGAGATAGTGAAAAAGGAGAGAGGGTAAAAGAGGAGAGAGAGTAAAAAAGGAGAGAGAGTAAAAATGGAAAGAAAGTAAAAAGAGGAGAGAGAGAGTAAAAGAAGAGAGATAGTAAAAAAGAGGAGAGAGTAAAAGATGAGAGAGAGTATAAAAGAGGAGAGAGAGTGAAAATATGAGAGAGAATAAAAAAGGAGAGAGAGTGAAAAAAATGAGAAAGAGTAAAAAAGAGAGAGGATAAAAAGAAGAGAGAGAGTAAATAAGAGGAGAGAGAGTAAAAAGAGGAGAGAGAGTAAAAAGAGGAGAGAGAGTAAGCTTTTTAATAATAAAATAAGATAAGAAACCCATTAAAAGAGTTTCTTAAATAAGAAACTTTCATAGAATTTTTTGGGTTTCTTAAGTTTTTAATAATAAAATAAGTTGAAACCCTTAAGATACCACCAATAATGATGGTCTTATATCAACAAGTTTCATATACACAAGTTTTCTTTTAGAATGGCTTCGTTCATTTTCTTTATCCTCGCCATAATTTTGAGTTCCAGAACTTCAGGAGCCACATCTCGTGGGGGACTCTTTGAAGCTTCAACCGTGGAGAAGCATGAGCAGTGGATGTCTCGATTCAATCGTGTATACTCAAATCTCTCTGAGAAATTGACTAGGTTTGAGATCTTTAAGAGAAACTTAAAGTTCGTCGAGAACTTCAACAAGATTACCAACAACACTTACAAGTTAGGTGTCAACATGTTCTCTGATCTCACCGACGAGGAATTTAAGGCGAAGTACTTGGGGCTGGTTGTGCCCGAGGCTATGACCTCTGATTCAAACAAAATGGTGTCGTTTAGATACGAAAGCGTCAGTGAAACCGGTGAGAGCATGGATTGGAGACAGGAAGGGGCCGTTACATCCGTTAAAGACCAAGGCCAATGTGGTAATAAGTTAATTAACGATCAATGTTTTCTTTATCTCCTTTTTTAGCTACATACATTCTATCGGATATATATATATATATAACATCTCTCGTACAAATTAGCAACTAAAAAAGGGCTCACTATATATTCCAGCCTAAACTTTGTCTGCTCTCTTAAACTTGTTGCATCTTCAATACACCTCCTAAATTGACTATGCTCTTTGTAATTCAACCCAAACTTCATGTTTCTTTAAAAGTAACCATATTCAATTGATTCCATTAACCAACTCGATTTATTAATCTAAATTATCTTTAAATTTAGCATTTTTTCCAAAATAAAACCATAGTTTAATTGATCCAAATTGAAATGTTTTTATAATATATACTACTATCAAAAATGGTTGGAGGATGTTGTTGGGCTTTCGCGGCCGTGGCGAATGGAGAGCTTGTATCACTGTCTGAGCAGCAACTGTTGGATTGAAGCAGAGGCTTCAACATGGGATGTAACGGAGGAAATTTCAAAGAAGCTTTCAATTACATAATAAACAACCAAGGAATCACTAGAGAGGAGAACTATCCGTACCAAACATCACAACAACGCTGTCAACAAACCAATCTAGTTGCTGCTACAGTCAACGGATACGAGAAACTTCGAATTAATGATGAGGAAGCATTGCTAAAAGCAGTTTCTCAACAGCCTGTTTCTGTGAGTATAGTTGGGTCAGGAGATAAGTTTAGGCACTACACCAATAGGACATTTGAGGACGAGATCTGTGGGATAAAGCATGATCATGCAGTTACAATTGTTGGTTTTGGTACCGATGAAAAAGAGATTAAGTATTGGTTGCTAAAAAACTAATGAGAAGAATCTTGGGGAGAAAATGGTTACATGAAAATTAAAAGATATGTGGATGCACCTGAAGGAATGTGTGGCTTGGCCACTCATGCTGCCTATCCAGTTGCTTGATCATCTCTTACAATTATATATGTGAATGGGTTTGTTCAGAGTGACTGACAACACCTTTATCTGTAATTGACCTTTTGGAATTATCATATGCATTTTAAGTATTTTTGAACTTATGTTAAATGAGGCATGTATTACGTTTGGTATAATATTAATAAAATGTGTTAAGTTCGTATTGATAATTACATCTTAGCAGAAAAGGCACAGAGCAAACCATTTTAAATTTAAACGATATTTCCTCTGTTTTAGTATATAGAACCTTTTTAATTTTATAAGATGGTTTACTTGCTTCAATATACAGAATTATATATAATGGACATTTTGTGATTACTAAGAGCAGGATTATTGGTAGTCTCTTAATTAAAATCTCTAAGAATTAAATAATGATTAAATTAAGAAAAAGTAGAGTTAAGAGATGTATTTTTGTTGTGAGTTTGTAGGTGTGATTAATGGTAGTTTCTTAGATGAGTTTCTTACAGAAAAAAAATTTAGTTGTAAGTTAATTATTATTACAAATTAATAATTGTTACACATACACATATGTTGAATAAATAATCTTAAACACAATCAATTTAATCATGAATGGTTGAAAATTTAGTCCATATATGCTCAATCAAATCGTTCTTCAATTGTTCATGGATAGTTCCATCACGAATTCGAGTTCTAGTGGCCATCATATCAACGAGATTTGAAGGCATATTAGTAGAATAGGTGAAATCGACCATTTTACTTCCCAAAGATTCTGCTTCTATGAATTCGCTGACATCGAACTAAGTATACATATGTCGTTCGTCTTCTACTAACATATTGTGGAGTATAATACATGCTCGCATAATTTTTCCAATTTTTGCCTTATCCCAAATAAGAGCTGGATTTTTAACAATGGCAAATCGAGCTAGCAAAACTCCAAAAGCACGCTCGAATCTTTACGGCAAGCTTCTTGATGGGTGGCGAATAAAGATGCTTTCTCACTTTGTGGAAGTGAAATAGATTGGATAAACGAAGCCCATTTTGGATAAATTCCATCTGTTAGATAGTAACCTAAACGATTTTCGTTCCCATTGACTACATACCTCACACTTGGTGCTCGACCTTGTAATATGTCATCAAAAATCGGAAAGCGATCAAGAATATTGATATCATTTTAAGTTTCTGGTGGACCAAGAAACGCGTGCCATATCCAAAGATCTTGGGAAGAAACTGCCTCTAAAACGATTTCTGGTTTACCGGAACCACGAGAATATTGCCCTTTCCAAGCGGTGGGGCAATTCTTCCACTCCCAATGCATACAATTGATACTTCCCATTATGCCTGGAAATCCTCTAAGCTCTCCAATAATGAGTAGCCTTTGAAGATCTTCTGCGGTGGGTTTTCTTAGATACTCGTCTCCAAAGCAAGAAATGATGCCGTTAACAAAATGTTCCATGCACTTAAGAGATGTAGTTTCACCAATCCAGAGATATTCGTCAACTGCATCAGCCGCACAACCGTATGCAAGGATACGAATTGATGCCGTACACTTCTGTAGTGCGGAGATTCAAACATATTCAAAACAAAAGCAAACTGAATAAACATATATCACAGATTCAAACATAAGAAATTCAAAGCAAAATTTCTTTGATTAGCTTTAGTTTAAGTTCTTCTTCAATTTCAGATAAATGCCCTGGTTTAGCCAAAATACACTCAAGAAGTTTCTTATTTGTTAGTTTATCATTCAAAGCATGTTCTTGTTGCTTCAAGGCAAAGTTCTTTTGCCTTACATCCCACAAACTCTGAATCCTTTCCAATGCTTGATCTCCACCTTCAGTTCGTGAACTTGTGGCTGTCCTCTTGCCTTTATTCTTTGCAGCCTTAACACCTTGTGGCCGAGCTTCATAAGCCTGAGACTCTCCTTCATCTAGAGAAGCCTGAGACTCTCCTTCACCCTTTTTCTTTTATTCTTTTCTCTTTCTTTAGTAGGATGAGAGAGCACAACACTTCTGGTCATGTCATAATGCTCTCCATGCGTGCTCCATGTTGAACTTCTTCTTGTAATCATTCTCATAAATCTGGTGTGCTAACTTCATGAGATCATCTTCATTCATACCACTTGACATCTGAGTTATTGCAGCTTGTTGAGATCCGGCAAATTTACATGTAGTCTCATTTATCTTTGACCATCTCTGTTTGCATTGTCCTGCCTCTCTCTTTTTCAGAGAAGAAGCATTTGGACTTGCAGCAAAATATGTTGCAATCCGCTTCCAGAATGCTTCTCCTCTTTGCTCATTCCCTACAATGACATCTTTGCTTGTGTTTAACCAAGCAGATATCAATATCAAATCTTCAGTGACTGACCAAGGAACCCTCTTACTCGATGTGGGGACTTTAGATTCATCAAGGACAGAACTTGGTGATGGAGATTTTGCTGGCTAAAGGAATGGAGATTCTGCTGGCTGAAGGAATGGGAAATTCTGCTCGCTGGTTAAAAGGTCCACGAAGCCGGCAGCCGAGTTATAAAAGGGATTCATTTTAGGCTTGTGTTTTTAGTGTTTTCAAGAGTTGTATTAAGTCAAATTAGATTTTGAGTTCATTTTTATAACCTCAAAAGATAGGTTGAGAGTTAATTCATCTACCAATTGTGGTTAGCATTCAATGAGACTATTAACTCTACATCTCTATTCAAGCATTCTACACACACAAGTTAAATCAACTTAACTGCATGAACTGTTCAACTTAAAGAAATGAATGACACATGATTGGAAAATTGTTTGGTAGTTGAGTTTGAAAAAACTCAATTAAGTTGAGTTCTGGAACCTATTTGAGTTTAACAGAACTCACCTATTTGAGTTTAACAGAACTCAATTAACTTGAGTTCTGGAACCTTTTTAACAGAATTATATGGTTGAATCATATATATAGATATATATATATATATATGTTTTGTATCAATCATATATCAACACTATATATACTACAACACTATCAATCATATATCAACACTATATATACTACATATATAAATCATATACATCTTTAAATTGGATACATTCTCAGTTTTAGCTTCACTCATATTATATATAAATCATATATCAATATAAATTGATTATCAATATATCCATTGAGTTTGAATCATTATATATAAATCATATATCACAGCACTTATATATCATCTATAAATCATATATCAGATCACTCATATATCATCTATAAATCATATATCAACCATATTATTCTCATATATGAATCGTCTGTAAATCATATATCAATTGATTCATTTACTGTTTAACTAATTCACTCAAATAACCAGATTCTAACTCAAATCATTATCACTCATAACACTATAACTATAATAACCAGATTATTCATAACTCAACTTAACTACAATTTATAGAATAATAACTTATATCAATAGATATACTTATAAGCGTTTAAGTCAGAACTACACTAAGTCATTCAGTCAGAACTATACTAAGGATTATACGAAGCATTCAAAATTACTAGCATTCAAGCATTCAGAATTATACTATGGATTACTAGAATTATACTCAGAATTATACTAATGCATTCAGAACTATACTAAGCATTCAGAACATCATTAACAAATGTTTACTGACAAAGCTTGCACCATCAACCTCATTTCCGCTATGTCATCGTAGTCAACGTCTTCATCTTCTTGTTTGAAAGTCTGCCTATCTCTACCACGCATTGAATTAACTCTACCATACGTTGAATTAACTCTACCACACATTGAATTAACTCTACCACACATTGAATCAAATGGTTCAGATTTAGGCTGGCATTTAGGCTCAAATCTTACACTTTGTTCCACCGGAAAATGAGATCTCCTTGAAATCTCCACACAAAGACGAATTGACTCTTTTCAAAATTGTTGCACATACCCATGCAGTTGCCTTTCGTTAGTCACGAAGATAGGAGGTGTATCTTGTGGTAGTTCATGCATGGGTTCATTTGAAATGTAACTCAGTTTTACCTTGTAGATCTCTTGATTTGGATCAAAATCTTCATGCACCATCCTCACAAACTCATCATAACTCACAGCTTCACTCAATTCCAAAATTTTACAACCATGAGAAGTATCTACAACAAAGATCCAATGATTTTGTTCGAATTTCCAACTCCCAAAGACTAAAAAAATTCGATCCGTAGATCCAAAACCAAGAAAAAAGCTCGAAAGAAGCACAAACTAAGCTCAAAAGAAGCAAAAATGGTGATTTGTGCTTCAATGGTGGTTGGCGGCATCGAGTTAGAGAGAAGGAAGGGATAAAATCATCATTCTACAAACTAGGTTAAATGAGTCATCCATAGCTCAACCAAACTCTACCAAGCTCTACCACACTAGCAACGCTAACTCTACCAAACTCTACCACAGTCCACTAAAATCTACCAAACAGACAAAACTTGAGTTATTAAGTGTTTGACAAAATTACTTCCTAATTATGAAAATTTAATGTGATTTTTATTTAGGAGTGCTTTATAAACGTGAATTATGTTGTGGTTGACTTTCGGTAGATCTTGGTTGAGCTTGACTGAGCTTTGGTGGAGTTTTGGTAAAGCTTTGGTGGAGCTTGGTTGAACTTTGGTTGACGTTGGTTAAGCTTTAGTTGAGCTATGGTAGAGCTTTGGTAGAGCGTTAGTAGATCTTCGCGACAGACCTACGTGATTTTCGGGTTGACATGACATTTTTCAATGATATTTTTTATTATTACATTTTTTTTACAAATCTCAAAAAACCAAAATAACACTTAAAAATAAAAATATTTAAGTAATTAATAATAATTCCATACTATTTGAATCATTTACCTATAATTCTATGAGTAAAACTTATATCTTCTCGGCCAGCAACTTATTCTTTATTATAATATTTAAAGAATTAATGAACTTGATGTAAAGTGCACATTAT